>PVKN010003467.1:0-37181 GCA_004027915.1 Capromys pilorides
TTGTTAGAATGAAGTTTGCTGCTCATGATATTTTATTTTTATTAATATGCTATTGAATTTTTGTAACTATTATTTTATTAGGGACATTTATGTTGGTAAGAGAAATGAATTTTCTTTCTTATGTTTGTTTCCTTAGCTTGGAAATGAATACTACAGTAGCCTCATGCACTAAACTGAATTTCAGTAAATAACTTGCATAAGGAAGAAACAAACTGTTTTTGGAAAGTTTGGTAGAAAATATCTGGGAAACAAGCGCTTTATTTTATTTTTATGTGCTATTTTTTCTACCAAGGGAGGCCAGCTTATTTAATGTTCATGAATTTTAAATTTTTATTAGTTATATAGTACTTAGCATTAATTTGGTCTTTTATGTGTTTCTTCTTAACTACATTTTAGGGTTCATTACTAAAGAATTAGGTCTTCAAGTTGATTATTGAATAATTACTGGCAATATTTTGTTCATAATCTATATGGTATCAAATTGCATTTGCTTTTTATTCCATTTTGTTTTGGCATATCTGAATGTCTGTCATGGACTGTCTTCTGAAACATCACCTGGTTTTAATTCATCTTTTGTGTGATATGCTTCTTGTCCTGCTTACTTTTCTGTCACTGCTGAAACAAAATACCTGATGCTCAAAGTTAGGGAAGGAGAGATTTATTTAGCTCAGTTTGTGAAGGTTTCAGTCTGTACTCTGCTGGCTCCTAGGCAGAGTGGCACATGGCAGAGCGCAATAGTACATAGCGGGAGAAAACAGCAAAAACAGCAAGAGCAAAAGGGAGAAGCAGCGGCAAAAGACCAGCCTCTTGCCCTCCCTTGTGTTATATTCAGGCTGTCTGCCCCAGGGCGGTATAGCGCTCACACCCATAATCCCAACACTGGATCTCAGCGCTGGATCCCAGCATTGGATCCCAGCATTGGATCACCCAACATGGGTGCACATATATCACTGTGGTATGATAATTTCAGTTCTTTTGGAATAATATCTAGGAAGAAAATAGCTGGCTTGATTGAGACTTCCAATTCTAGATTTTTGAGGAGTCTCCATCCCGATTTCCATAATGGTTGTACCAACCTGCACTCCGATCAACAGTGAAGAAGGATTTCTGTTTCCCCACAACCTTTTGAGCATTTGTCATTGGTTAACTTCTTGATGTCGGCCATTCTTTTTGGCATAACATGGTATCTCAGTATTGTTTTAATTTGCATCTCTTGAATGACCAATGATGTTGCACATTTTTTCATGTACTTATTTGCCATTTGTATCACTTCATTTGTAAAGTGGATATTCCATTTTTGGATTTGGACTTTGAATTTCAGAGGCCTTATTTTTTTAAAAATTCTTTGCATATTCTAGATAGGAGTTGCTTGTCTGAAGGGCAGTCCGCTATAATTTTTTCCCCCAATTTGTGGATTTTATTTTTATTCTACTAGTGTTGGTCATTTTCACAACATTGGTTCTTCCTGTCAGGAGCAAGGAATATCTTTCCATTTCTGAAATCCTCTTTGATCTCGTTTTTCAGAGCACTACATTTTTTTTTCTGGGACTGAATTTTGAACTCATGACCTTGCACTTGCCAGGCAGAGCACTGTAATGTTTGCTCTACAAATTGTTTAGTTCCTTAATGAGATTGACTCTTAAGTATTTCATTTTGAGGAATGTCATTGTGAAAGGCATGGTTCCTGTAATTTCTCTCTCAGTGAGTTCATTGTGTATAGAAATGCTATTGATTTTTGAGTGTTGACTTTGTGGTACCACTGTATGAATCTGCATTTTCTAAACTTGATGTGTTTTTGCATTTTTCTAGTTTTCCTTTTCTGTCTCCTTATGTTCACATGAATATTGCTTCCCATTGGCAGTCAGTGGCGTTGCATATTCCAAAGAGTTTCAGAAGTGCCCAGGAAGAATCAAAGATCTCACTGTGAGATCCACTTCACTTCCTGTACACACAACCTCAAACAAATGTCTCCGACCTTTGGCTCTAAATTCCTCTTTCAGAAAGACAAATCAGAGTATCAGCTTCCTCAGAGAATTATCATGGGGCTCAAAGAGCTTACCAGACCTCTAAATTTGGACCTGTGTCTCAACATTATGATGCTCAGCACACGTTAGCAAGCCAAGGTGGCTATGAGGACCATGGTTATGAGGACTGGTCTGTGCATTGGCTTGAAGGCTTGGCATCCAGCGGAAGGCGCTCTTAGGAGGGGGTAGAGACCCTAGGAGGGGGTAGAGACCTTAGGATGTGGGCCTGGTGGGAGGAGGTTGGTTGCTGGGCTTGCGCCTTTGAAGGACAACTTCTGTACCCAGCCCCTTCTCCTCCAACTCTTGCTTTTCTGTGCTTTGAGGATCACCTCAGCACAGGACCACAGCAATGGAGCCAGCTGCCTGTACACTGAAACCTCCAAAAGCATGCTCCAAAACAAGACTCTCCACTCTCCAGTTATTTCCTTAGAATGCTGACTACTAGTCACCACTAGTCACCACTCTCAGACCTCCCTGATCACGCGCTGGTTGCCATGCTCATCTCTGCCCTGGGATGGCAACCTGGCTTTATTTCTCAGCTCTTGTATCTGAGGACCTGTGGCCAGGTCTCTCATAAGTGAGCGTGAGACAGAGTGGCATGGGAAGTACACAGCTCAGTGTGCGTGCAGCCCTCCACTCCTTCTCCTTCACCAAGAGAAGACAGGAAAGCAAGAGGCTCTAGAAGGGGTAGAAGGTGCGATGGAGGAACCCAGGTCCCCGAAGGCTGTAGAACATTCTCCACTCCATCCTCACAGATGTGAAAAGGTAAAGAAGCCAAAACTCACTATCAGCTCAGGTGGAGAGAATACACACTGTCCTGCGTTCCTTGTGGAACGTGACCCAAAGACCTCTTGCAAAGGAGCCTTCAGAGTCCGATGTACTCTCCACTTGGCTCCGCTACAAGCCAGGGGCTGACATGCTGAGCTTTGGGGTGTGGACCCAGCATGCGGCCAGTTGCCTTCCCCCATCAAGGACTTGCTGAAACTCTGCGCTCTCCTCAGTCCACTCTGACTGGCCTGCTGAGAATCCCATCCAGCTCTCTGTTAAACCCTTCCACAGGATCACTTTTTCTGTTCCATTTTACCTTCTTTATATTTCATGCAAGTTCCCTGTATACTGTACCTGGGAAGTTGCAAGCCGCACAAGGCAGGGGCATCTGTCTGTCCACCCAAACACTGCAAATTGCTTGCAGGCTGCTGTGAATATACGAACTGCTTCATAATTAACCTCCAGAAGACATGTGGCTTCGTTGTCTGCGCAGTTTGCAATGCCCACCCTCCCACAGGCTCTCCAAACCCAACCAAAGAGCCA
Organism: Capromys pilorides; assembly: GCA_004027915.1. Classification (NCBI taxonomy): domain Eukaryota; kingdom Metazoa; phylum Chordata; class Mammalia; order Rodentia; family Capromyidae; genus Capromys; species Capromys pilorides. The sequence continues at coordinate 3,336 of PVKN010003467.1, forward strand.
GTTAACATTGTAATGAAAACAGATTGACGTATTCTTTTTGAGCATGGCTTTTTCTTTTCTTTATTCCTAGAGACTTGTGGAGACTCAGGTGTAAAATCATCTGGTTTGAACTGAACACAGTATTTGTCATAAACTTCTTATTTATGGAATGGAGTAGGTGCACATTTTCATAAGCTGCGAGAAGAAAAACAATTTCACAGACTCAAGTGCATTTGTTGACACGTGTTTTGCAGCGTAGTTTCAAATTCGTGCACATCGTAAAAATCTTCAGCGTTTAAGCTGCTAAAGCCTGTAGATGATGGTGCGACCTATGTGTCAGCTTTTCATCTGGGGATTCAGTCTTGTGTGTCTGTTTGGTGCCAAGCGTTCTGCTCAGAGGCAGGAGGGCATTCCTGCAGCGTATGTGCGCACTCACATGTGTGGACAGGGGGCGCTGAGAAAAGCGCACTTGCATATTTCCAGGAACTTAGTTGTGCGTGATTTCAAATGGAATCAAGAGTCCTGAGGGGACAAAGGGTTGCACAAAATTCTGGAGGGCATCAAAGGCACGATTCACGGAAACGTAAGATCACCTAAGCTTGGGAGTTGGTCCTAGTACTGGCAGGGACTGGGGTTACAGCAAGCACGGTGGCTTCCCAGAGAGTCCCTCTCTCAGGTGGCCACCAGCATAGGAAAGGGTTTCTGCTTCATAGAGGAGGGGCTGGGGGTCTGGTTTCTGAGAAATGCCATTTAAATATTTATTACATGGCGTTCTAATCCTGCAACAAAACTTAATAACATTTCATGCAAATGTGTAAGCTAAGAGAGTATTGTTGATAGACTTACTAGGCAAATGAGGGCTTAAGCATAAAAATGGCTTTAATAAAGCAGCTGCTTATGAACATAAACTATGCATGGCCTCAGAATCACCCAGTTCACTGTTAAACACAACTGTTCTTCAGTGTGTTCTGAAATGTCACAGTTGTGTGGCAGACCACTAACTGCACTTTGGATCACCTCACATGGAAAGGGAACTGGTCACAGCTTTTATTTCTCAGTGGTGAAATACGAATATTTTCCTCCATCTGTGGGACATTTTCAAACTAAAGCTGTTATTCTGGGCACTCCGGTTGTGCAAATTTTGGCTGCAATTTGTTACAGGAGGAGTCAGTCCCTGCTCCAGGTGCAACAAGTGGGCTCTGGGATTCCAGAATTCCCGAAGGCTTCCTGCCCCCACTGTGGTGAGGATGCTCACAACAGCCACGGGTCCAAGGCTCCACCTCAGGCAAAGGAGAGGACACCATCCCGGTCACCGGGGTGGGTTAGCGGCCAATAACAGAAGACGCCAACAGAAACCTGAGCAGTGTGAGTTCCCTGGATTCTGAGGGCCTTGGAGGGAAGGGCACTGAATAATACAGGGCAGGAATCTGGGTTCTCTTATGGCTCAGAGTTGGAATTAAGAGAATTTAGGAGACAATTTTAAAGCACTGAGGCGAATACCTGTTGATGTCGAGTCATGCCGACTCCCAGCCTTTCTAAGAGTGAGAACTAAGGCAGTTGGAGACTTCCAGGAGAAAATCCTGAAACTACCTTTTATGTCACGATCATCGGCAGGCCTCATTGCTATCTGAGTGGCAGATGCCAAATAAAAAGCATGGAGAACCATCAGCTTTTGGGTTTTTCTCCTTTGTGCTGGATCCCAAAGAACCAAATCAAAATGAATTTTCTCGAATGGCAAATAGTCAGAAGGAAACAGTAGAAAGCCAGGAAGATTCCTCATCTTTTCAAAGCAGTCGTCTGGAGGCAGCGTGATGAGAGGCCCCTCAGCTTTATTGATGATCAGAACAGCACCAGAGGTTCAGCCATCTGCAGTTTGGTGGGACGATATTTCTTATTTTTTGCTTAAGCTACTTCACAGGAAGTGGCTGCTCTGCCGCGATAGACAGGCTGCTGCCTCATGCAAGAACTGCTAAGGCAAGGCAATTCGGTGGCTAAATTCAACGTATTGAAGGTTTAGATACTGGGCCGTCGAGGCGCACATTCATGAGGGAAGATGAAGTCTTCTCAGTCCACCTGTGGGAGTGTGAGAAAGATGGATGAGGGGCCGGGGAGATAGTTCAGAGGCACAAGTGCCTGCCTGGCAAGTACAAGGTCCTGAGTTCAATCCCTGGTCCCACCAAAAAAAAAAAAAAAGGAAGAAAGAAACAAACAAACAAAGATGGATGGGCATGCACCCTGGTGATTTTAAGGGCCTACAACGCAGTCTCTGTGAGTATGGGCAGCTCATACGTGGATGTGGGGGTTTGCAGAAATTTGCTTTCTTTTTCTTTTTCTTTTTTGCAGGCAGTGAGCACAAGCACATTTGGACAGTATGAAAATTACCATGAAAATTTCCTCTCTGGGAGACTTTCTTCAGTTTTCATTTTCCCCTTTGCCAGGGAGCCTCGGAGAAGGCTGCGAGCCTGTACAGCATCCAGTTTTCCGTGCAGACACGTTAATGTGGCTGCCGATGCCTTTGTTTATTCTGCAGAGAAAACCATTTGAGTCTATAATGGGGCATACAAGGTATACAAACATGAATTTAAAATACTGCTTTTTTAAAAACAATAAAGATGCTTCATATACCATGCCATACTCAAATGCTTGTATTTGGACAGATTCTTTGTGGAACCGTTCCTTGGTTCCCTGTGATCTATCCAGTAGGGTGCAGGATCCGGGAGCTAAGGAAAGAGGTGAGTGGGAGCTGATCAGATGGCATCTCTAGGCCAGGTTGGCAGATAAAGTTTTTTTTTCTTTTTTTCTTATGACTGAACAAATGGAAACAACAGAGCGGGCAATGTGTGGTCAACGCTGTGCCCCTGAAGCCTATGGAGCGACTGTTTCCCTGAGGCCATATTCACTTTCCCCAAGTCTCCTCACAGCGAACGAGGCATCCTGGTGCAGCCAGGTCAACGCGTGGGCCCCATGAGTGTGAGCAATGAGCTGGCCAGCAGGTCTCTTCTCCCACCTGGGTCTAGGACTGTACCGTGGGCCAGGAAGGAACCAGGGAAGACAGGCTGGAGTTAGGTCAGGCCCAGGCTCTGCCCAGGAAGCGAAGAATTCTTGAGTTCCAAACAATTGAAAGAAACAGACTGAAAGTCCAGTTTTTTCTCCTCCAGAATTGTTTATTTCAATTGAAATACAGAGGTGAGGTAAGGGATGGAAAGGTCAGATGGGAAAATTGTTTCAGAAAAATAAGCTAAGGAATAATCTATCAAGCTGGTTGCCTGGGGAAAACACAAACCAGATTTGCTACAGTTGGGTAAGCCAGGCAGAGAGAAGGAGGAGGAGAGGTGGAATAGCCACTGGTCACTGTCCAGCTGTCCCTCCTGCCCACAGCTGCGGCCCCAAGTGCCCAGCCTCTGGATCCCAGGCTGGCCTGTTTACCTTCTCCTCCACCTCTATGCCTCCCTGAGCTTTGTCTAAGCTCTCCTTGTACTTTCCTTTCATCTCTTCCGTTACCACAAGCGCTGCTTCCCGATGGCTGGCAGTGGCAGGAAACAACTCCATGCACAGCCCTGAGTGTTGCAGAGGTATCCAGAGAAGAGTGGAAGATTTGTCCAGGGAAGACTGTAAAAATGACACTAAGCTTCAGGGGGACCACTCCTGGCCTTGTTTCTTAGATACTTCCCATGTACCTGACACCCTCAACTTAAAGAAAGGTTTACTGGATTCACAGTTTGTAGAGCTTTCAATCTGTTGTCCACTGCTTCCAAGGAAGGGTAGTGTGGCACAGGGCTGTAGTAGAAGAAGAGCAGCCACAGCATGGTCGGTAGGAAGAAAGGAGAGCTAAGTGATGAGTCTAAAGGAAAGATGTGCTCTTCTAGGCCTGGACCCTGGAGATGCATATTTTCCTAACAGACCTCACCTTCTAACAGCGAGCCAGCTATAAACCCCCACAATCCACCCACAAGCGCAAGAGGCTCTTGGTAAACACTCAAACAATAACATTCCACTTTCTGCACATCCTGTTATGCGAAATGCATTTAGTTGATATCAAAGAGTTGTCATAAGTCCTAAAAATTCCAGCATTGTTGAGAAATTCAAGTCCAGAGTCTTCTCTGAGACTCAAGGCAAATTCTTATCTATGAGCACCTGTAAGATTCAAATACAAATTTAAGCACTGCCAGCATACAGTGAGGCAGGGTAAATGTTTCTATCCTAAGAGAAGAAACAGAGGATGGAAACCACCGGAATCAAAGCAGGACAGATTGACTCTGCTTCTTGTCCACTGTGCCATGTGTCACCCTTCTCTACCATGCCATCCTGCTGTGGAGCTAGCTAACTGTGAACTCAAACCTCTGTACACGGTGAGCCAAAATAATCTCTCCACCATTAAGTTGTTGTTGTTGGGCATTGTGTCCCAGTTACTGACATGCTGTGCGACCCTCCACAAATGTCTCAGAAGCTCTGGGATCAAGTGTCTTCAGTTGGAAACTGAGGTCAAAGTCTCATCTTTGTCATAAGACTACTGAGACATTTCAAAGCATCAGTAGACCCTTTGCACTTAGAACAGTACCTTGGCTTTGTGACTCTGCTCGGCAAAAGCTAACTGAAGATGAGGACAATGAGCATGGTGGGCAGGAAGGCACTCCAGAGTGCTGGAAGAAGACCCTGTTCCTAAGTTGTTCCCCTTCGGCACTTGCCAGCATCCTCCTCCTCTCCCTCCAGGTGAACAATAGGCTCCACTCTTCAGGTCTTACCCTGAACAGAGACTGCACGGTGGAGACTCAGTGGTGGGTGTGGGTCAGAGGGCCCCAGGGAGTATGCAGTTTAAGGCCATGAAGTGTGAGGCCTCCTCCACCCTTTCTCTTCTCACTCACCGGGAAAAGGCAGGACAGTCAGGACCTAGATGCTAGTGGGAGGGCTGCGTCTTCATTGGCTGTAAGACATTTCAGACGCTATATTTTATCTTGGTTGACTTTTAGTAGATTTTGGTTCTTAGGAATGGCATTACACATGAGTAACCGTTATCAATTTGTGTAGCATATTGCTGCCTTGTTTAGGCCTGGCGTAAGTTGTTGGAAATACAGCGATACCTTATCAGCTTGGGCTCTATTAAAACTCCTCTCCTATGCAGTTGTTTCTTAAAAAATGTGATCAAGACACAGGGGAATATTTAAATTAAAAAAAAAACTGTTACAGGTAAAGACACATCACCACGAACCCCCTCCAAACGCGCTCTCGCTTGGACTACACTTGTCCCATCGTTCTTGCTCCGTTCTGCAGCAGCTCTGGAAGGCCTCTTTTGTGAGTGTTTTTATGAAGTGTGATTTTAAAAAATGTGTAATCAGCACTGCCCCTGAGCACCATCCAATAGAAAGGAGGCTCTCAGAGACACGATAGTGTGTCCTTGTCCGTCTCATCCACTGGTTATGACACTCCTGGCTTTTTCCCAAAGTCAAATGACCATGAAAGATAAGCATTTTGGTGCAATTCAGGACCTTGAGGCAGCCACAGCAGTGCAACCAGAAACACTCAAGAGAAAGAATCTGTTCAGAAAAGGGACAAGAATCAGGGGAGAGGGGTTAAGTGTGTCTGAAGGGTAAAGTGAGCCTTGCTTAATTTTTAAAATTTAATGATTACTGTATTTTTTATTACGCCCCACTTACAGCCTGCCTGTTCTTCACTCCGCTGGTCAGCCTCAGTACACCCCCCGGTTGCCAACGCCGGCCAAAGCCAGGGTCTACACGAGTCCTATGTTGCCTCTTGTGAGCGTGCTACCCTTAAACTGAAGGTGATCTCAAGGGGAAAGTCCAGGGCTTCACAAAACCCCATCTCACAAGGTCTCCTCTCTCTCCCTCCCTCCCCCTCTCTTTCTCTGCCTCTCTCCCCATCTTTCTTCCTCCCTTTCCTTCTCCTGCATGCATACATACATCCTCCCTAGCCACGCGTCCATCGACGGGTTGAGTTCTCCGTTGCCTGTGCTCTTCCTGTTTGTTTTCCGCCCTCCTCTCTCACCTCTCTGGCCCTGTAGCGCATTGCTCCTGCCATTTGCACTGTGGTCTTTGTTTCCTTTCTGCTGCTATTGATTCATCTTTTCTGAAAGATAAAAACCCTCCAGTTGCAATCCTCTTGGAAATAGTACAGAGAATTTCCCCGCGCACATGATAAAAATCTTGCCCTGTCGTAGGGTGCCTGGGGGGCTTCTCAACCCCCCCAACCCACTGCCCCACTTTTAGAACCATTTCGGAAGTGCTTAAAGTACAGAAGAGTCCACGTGTCCCCTATTCTGGCCTTTAACAGATGACTTTCTCCCCTCCTCTTCCCGCCTTTGCTGCAGTTGTGATTCATCCTTCCACTCTCAGAAGCTGCACAAAAGCAGCTGAGACGCTGCGGCTGCCCTGCAGTGTAGAACAGGTGGGCGTCGTCTTCCTCGGAGGAGGTGGGTGAGCGCGGAATGCAGACATGCTGCGTGCTCAGCGCTGTGTGCGCGGGCTTCTCCGGGATCCAGTTTTATCTGCCACGCAGGCACTGCCAGCCCACTTCCGGTCGAGTCACAGAGCTGAGCTCCCTACGGCTGCATCCTCGTGGCACACATGCACAAATGCATAATAACTGGAAGTGCTGAGTGGCGCTGCCCAGAGCGGGGCGATGCCCCCCTCGGGGTGTGGACAGTCCCTTCTCCCTGCACAATCACACAGCATGGGCTGCCACCTGTTGGCGCTGTCAGCTGACCCCTGTCGCCTGCCTACGTGTGTACGGAAGGGTTCCTCGCATCCTTGCCTGTGCTGGGCCGCAGTCTCCACATCAGGGCCCTGCTCCATGCCACCACACAGACACCACGCTTTCCTCCTCAGCAGAAGAAGAGTGAGTAAGCAGGATGTTCTGAGACTAGAAGGGTCCTAGTCCCGTCATTTTTGTGACGGTGCTTTAGTACACTTGTTCTATTGTAGCTCGAGTCACTTTTGTTAATCTCTTACAGTGCCTAAGGGAGAATTTGAACTTCCTCTTCAGGATGCCTAGAAGAGTCACTGGAGAGAGGTCAGCGCTCTCTGCAGCTTCAGGCATGCAGGTCGGTTGCCTGAGGACCTGCACCCCAGAGCCAGGGAGGGACTCCTGCTCTTGCCCTCCTAGTCTCCTCTCTGGAATTTCCCTTGGGCTGGCCGCCTTCACGGGGACCCCCTCTTCAAGGCTGTCCTATGCAGCTGGGTGCCTGCTCTCACCTTTCATCTTTCCAGGTCCCCAGAGGGGCTTGTAGCCTCCCTTCTGCTGCAGCTCTGGCTTGCTGAGATCAACCCTGTTGTCCTCCTAGACTCATGCTGTTGTAAACGATCTTCGGTATCAAAATCCTCTTTGTCCCCCAGTTCATTTTTTTTATAATTACTAAATGTTTTATTGAACAGTTTTTAACATGAAAAGGAAGACAGAGAAATAGAGATGACATTAGGATGACCAAGGCAGTATATCACATCAGAATAAAACAAATTTATTTAGTAAATTGACCAGTACTGAACAAGGCATTTGAAATTAAAATTAGGCTGCACATACATGAAGTGATCTGATCACAAGCTTTGACAAAATCAGTTAATGCCTAGAGTGACAGAATGCCAGCTGAACTGGCTGCAAACTGCTTCATTCTCTTTTCAGAGAATTTCTATAGTGCATGAAAAAAACAGGTATGACATTCAAAAGCTTCACAAAGACAGTTAAAAATAGATTGATAGTGCAGTTCTGCAGAGAAAAAGTAAATAAAATAAAAATGAAAAAGAAAATACAAGTAAAATGGAAAGTAAATAAAATAGAAATAAAAATAAAAGTAAAAAGAGTAAAAGAAAAAGAAAAAGAAAATGCAAATGTTATGGTTTGTATCTAGTTGTCCCCCCAAAGCCTCATGTAAATCATGGGGCTTTCAAGCATGTGGCTTGAGGGATGGGGCCAAAGGAACCAGGGTGGGGCTTTAGGGGTGTGGCCGAGAGAGGCACAAACTGTTAAAACTGACAGTCCCCCCACCCTCCCAGCAGCAGCATCTCTCAAAGATATGGAGCAGATTACCCTGGACATGGCAGTACCCCAGCCTCTCTTCCAGACCCTATAAAGCGGGGGCAGCATCTTGAAACCTCCAGTAACTGTGACCTAAATAAACCTTTCCTCCCCTAAGCTTGTGTGTCAGGTATTTGTCCCAGCAATGAGAGAAAAGTAACTAAGACAGAATTTGGTATCAGGAGAGTAGGGCCATTGCTGTGGCTAAACCTGACCATGTGGATTACAAGCTTTTGGGAATGGCTTACGGGAAGAAATAGGAAAGGTTTGGTGATGTCGCCCATAAGCAAAGTGCTGGAACAGTTTTGGCACTTCTGTAGGGGAGGTTCTGGTCAGAGCTCAGGCCAGAAAATGGATAGAAAGCTGACCTGCAAAGGCCAGGCTGGGGAGGTTTCTGCTGGGAAGAAGGACTGCATTGGCTGTTGGACTCCAGATCATTTGTGTTTTGGCTTGGCCCAAACTTTGGCAGAAGTTTGCCTGTGTCCACAGACTTTGCCTGAGACTGAAACCAAACATGGAGGACTAATGAATCTTTCAAAGGAAACTTCAAAAGCAGTTGAATATTGAGGCAGTGGCATGGTTATTGCTGGGGGCTCTTAGTCAAATATATGTTGAGAATGAAGAGCAAGGATCCCAGTAAAATGATTTAATATGTTGTGAGTTTGACCAGAAAGAAAGCGCCAGGGAGGCTGTGGACTGCAAAAATGGAGCTGAGATCTCCACTGCCCAGGAGGAACAGGAAAATAGAAAAGATGTCCGGGGGGCATCACAGGAGATGGCAGGTTCTTGCTCTTTTCAGCTCAGGATAGCAAGGGTGAGGGTCTTTGCTTTGAGGAGAAAGTCACAGAGCCCCATGTTCTAGAATGGAGGCAGCAGCCACACCAGGTTCCAGAATGGAGGCAGCGGCTACACCAGACCACAGAATGGTGTCAACATAGAGAATTTGCTTCTTGGAATCAGGGTCAGAGTGCTCAGAAATCCAGGCATTTGACCCCTACAGCTAAGAGAGAAGGAAGCCTGGCTACTGCTCCAGCTGGCAGCAGACCTTGGCATCATCCATGTGGCACTGGTTTTAAGTGCATGCAGAATGTAGGAATTCTAAGGTTAAGAAGACTTCCATCTCGATTTCAGGAGGAGTCCTGGGAGGCCAGGCAGTGTTCCCCAGGGAGGACAGTGTGTGAAGCTGTGAGTGAGAAGCCTACTCAGAGGAAACCCCAGAAGTCTGGAAAAGCCAGGAACGTGGATCATCAAAGGAAAACTGCACAGAGGGAGCACAGCCAGCCTAAGAGAGAAGCTACTACCATGAGTGCTGTAGGGGTGGAGTCACATGGAGCTCACAATTTGTCACAGATTGCTTTGGAGGTTCCACATGGAACTATAGGACTTAAGGTTTGCCTTGCTGGATTTTGGACTTGTTTTGACTCCAGTGGTTTGTATCCTCCTGTGTATACCTTTTCGAATGGGAATGTTTATCTTCTGCCTTTGAATGTTCGATGTATGTAATTTTTCATTTGTGTAGGTGCTCACAGTTGAAAGTTTGCCTTGGATCTTGGAGGAAACTTGGGAATTGGACTTTTCAGTAATGCTGAAACTGTTGGGACTTTGGCAACTTTTAGAGATGGAGTAAAATGCCTTCTGCAGAAAGGGATGCACATGAGACTTTGGGGGTCCAGGGGCGGAATGTTGTGGTTTGTATCTAGTTGTCCCCCCAAAGCCTCATGTAATTCTGGGACAGCCAAGCACATATGTTGAGGGGCGTGGCCAAGAGAGGCAGGAACCATTAAAACGGACAGAATGTGCTGTCAGAGGCTTCCCCTCCCCCCCTCAGGCAGCAGTTTCTCAGAGGTATGGAGTGGATCATCCTGGACATGGCAGCTTCCCAGCCCCTTCTCCAGACCCTATAAAGTGAGGGCAGCATCTTCAAGCTTCCAGTAACTGTGAGCTAAGTAAACCTTTCCTTCCCTAAGCTTATGTGTCGAGTATTTGTCCCAGCAATGAGAGAAAAGTGACTAAGACAGCAAGCAAAAAAGAAAATAAATAAGAGAGAAAATAAAAATAAAATAGAAAGCAAAGAAAATAAAAATAAAAAGAAAATAAATAAAATAGAAATGAAAAAGAAAATATAAATAAAATAGAAAGTAAATAAAATAACAAGAAAATAAAATTTAAAAAGAATGTAAATAAAATAATAAAAAATAAAAATAGAATAGAAAGAAAATAAAGGTAAGAAAATAAAAATAAAAAAGAAAGTAAATAAAAGAAAAATAAAAATGAAAGAAAAATTCGCATTATGTGTATAGCATTATTAGAAAACTGATAAGATTTTGGGAGTTTGGAACAGGAAAGATATCCAACATAGGCATTCACTAAAAAATTGTTTTTTAAAATAATCATAATGTTGTACATTGCTGCTTATGTCACCCTAAAATTGTATACCATGGATATACTTCTCACTTAAAGGGCAAATTAGTTTCCCACAGCATAAATAGCAAGAAAAAATAATATATGTTCTATTACCACTCAACAAACGGAATGTGTTTGCAAGTTAGGTTATTCAGCAACTGCCTCATCATTTCTTAAGAGAAATCATCAACGGCAAGTCTATCAACATCAAGAAAGAATTCAGCACTATTAAAATCAACTGTTACACCTAAATATAAGTACAGAAAAACAAATTAAAGTTAGTTTCCAAGCAGCTATCAATGGTGCATTGGATCTATTCTGGTAACAAGTTTTTCTGCCTGGGCAATGGCAATAGAATATAGAAGTAGAATATATGGATGGAAACATGATCAGACCTGTTCTTTCTCATGCATCAAAAGCGACTGATGTACTAAAAGCTAGAAAGTCCTGTCTCTCCTCCTCACACTGCCCTTGTCTTCCACACTAAGCTGCACAGGTTCTTTAGGAATCTGAGAATCAAAATCTTCCAACCCTTGGTTTAAAGGGAGGCACCACTCGCTTTAGCTCCATTAGGTCCCAGTTCACATTCTGAAAGAATGGGTGGAGCTGAATGTCTATAAACCCCCTGTCACCACAACAACCCAGTCTCTGCTTTGGGTCCTTCTTCAGAAGACCCTCCAGAACACTTGCAGCTTCCACAGACAAATGAAGTGGAACATGAATGTCACTTTCCACAATAAACTGCAGGACATAAGCAAATGCCTTTTCGTCAGGGACATCAGGTCTCTTGATGATGGGGAAGGGAGACTCTCCAGTGATCATCTCATATAGGATCACCCCAAGATTCCACCAGTCCACACCACAACCATAGTATTCTTGTCGGATTACTTCAGGAGCCAGGTAATTAACTTCGCCGCAAAATGTGCTGATCAGATCTCTGGACCCACGTCCTTCCTTACAGATATAGTAATCAGTGAGCTTGATGTGGCCTTCAGAATCGAGTAATAAATTTTGCATTTTCAGGTTTCCATAGAGGACCCCTCGCTGGTGAAGGTAGTTGAGGGCTAAGCTGATCTCTGCAGCATAAAATCTGGCATGGGGCTCAGGAACTATTCCACAGTGCTGAAAGTGCAACAGGAAGTTTCCTCCGCTCCCATGTTCTAGCAGGAAAAACAGTTTGCTTTCAGTGTGAAAATAACAATGAAGCCCCACTAGGAATGGATGACTCCATGCCCGCTGTAATACATGCTGCTCGGTCTCCATCCCGTAGTCATTGGAGCTGTCTTTTTTCACCACTTTCATTGCAAATATTCGATTGGTGTTTTTTAGTTGCACTAAGAACACTTTTGCGAAATTGCCCCTCCCTAATACCCGGAGGAAATGAAAGTCCTGGGGACCCAGCCTAGATGGAGCTTGGCCACTTTCCCTGGTGTCGTTTCCCTCTTCAGCTTCAGTAAGTTGCTGCAGACTGCCATGACTTGAAAGTGGAGATGGGATCAGGGTCCATGTGGGGTCTGAAGTCGTGGGTGGTTTATTCACTGGTGTCATGGGTGCCAGGCGTGAGGGATGCTGCCCACATTCAGGGGTGACCAATGTGTGGCTCCTCTTGTGCACCAAGATCTTAGAGCTCATGCACTTGTGCACCAGGTGTCCCAATCCCCCTACGCGGTCTGCGCCGACGGCACAGAGAGCACGCCTGCCGAAACGTTTGGCCTGGAATCTGTTGCCTTTGGTGCAATCAAACTTTCTCCAGAGGCCTGCAGCTCTGTGGTGGGCGGATGGATCTTCCAGACAAGACACCTTCGGCCGTTCTGATGCAGGCAGCGCTGCATGCAGTGAGAGCTTGTGTTCCTCCTCTCGCTCAGGTAGAGGAAAGACTTTTAATTCAGACTCAGATAACAGTGTGTGGGGGGCTCCTTCCTCCTCAACCCACGTTTTGGTGAAAAGCTGGCTATTGTTCAAGCAGTACCCGTTTCTCACCTCGTCGCTGAGGCCAGCAAGGGAGGTGAACATCCCAGCCCATGGTGTGGTGATGTTTGTACCCATGCTCAGGGCCTGTAGGGTCGAGGAGTCGGTTGTGGAGGGGCTAGGGAGGGAGGGACTGTAGTGGGGGTCGCTGCCCAGGGAAACTGGCATGAAAAGCTCCGGGAGAGGTTGCACCCCAACTGTGTGGTCTGACTTCACAGGCAGGGGCTCGGGGTAGCGCCCTGTGATGGACTCTCCACAGGTGACCGGGTCAGCTTGGGTGGACAATAGGCTCATCAGCGTGGCTGGGGGTCTGGAGGCTGTGACTTCGTTTTGCCATCCTGGACTTCTTTGTCTCCCCAGGATATTTGTGCCCGGCTCCGGGGAGACCTGTTCAGAACTACTGAGTGTCTCTGGGCCCAGCGAGACTTGCCTTGGGATCTTCCGCTTGGTGGTGGCCCTGGTGTTCGGCAGACTTCACGTAGGTCCTTCGGCTTTCCTCTATCAGTGGCGGTCAGTCCTGAGGGCGCCTTCCCTAAGGTGTCCGTGACCGCGGAGATGCGTCCGCATGGTAGGCTGCGGCCATGCGGCGTCTGGCTGGAGTCAACCTTCTCCTCAGTCGCTCACACACACTTTCTCCGCCTGGGGTCCTGAGGCTGCACCCTCGGGAAGTGGAGAAGCACTTCAGCAGGACCGCTGTTGCCCGTCTCCAGCCAAGTGAGCTCAGGAGGGGCACTTGCTGCACTGTGACACCCTCACCAAGGTTCCAAGTTCTGTTTGGACCCGTTGGCAAGGAAGTGAGGTCTGGCCTTAGGGCTCCATGACAGGGCCCCTCGCTAGTCCTCCCTCTCCCGTGGCCCATCCTTTTCTTAATATTACGTAAAGCAGTGGCTACTCAGTCATTGCATGATTTTTATTTAAATATCTAAGAATCTTTTTACCTCTCAACCATCTGTCCATTAGATTTTTACTTGTGCCTTACTAGAGCTTGTACCCTGTGTCACCACAATGAACTACAGGGACATCCTCACACTTTATCCTAAGTCCCAGAAGCGGTCCGTCCGGATGGTCTCAGCTTTGATATTTTCTGGTCTCAGCTGCCCAGAAGGCTGAGGTCACAGTCACACACCATACCAGATTCAGCATGCTATTTAGAAACAGCAAAGCTGGAAAAACTTTGGCAATCTGAGGCACACATGACATCACCACTTTTAAAGCAACCTGTGTGATGTTTTGCATATGGTGGGTACGGGGCTGAGAGACCTTTTCCATTTCATGAGCCATTTGCCCTGAAGATGCCAGGCTGGGCGTTTATACTTAGAGTACAGAATTTTAGAACTCTTTTCTGTCCTGAGTTGAGTCTGTGTTCATTTCCACTGAATTGGGGAGGACTGAGATTTCCTAGAAATTCTTGAAGTTTTCTTCTTTTAGAGACATGAAGGGCCCGGGATATAACTCAGTGGCACAGAACTGGGGTTGTGAGCATGAGATCCTGAATGTGATCATTTGACTCTTGCTCTGAATCCACGTGGTTCCCGGTGTGACAGGCCCGGCTGAGGACTGTTGCCGAGAGCATAGGAGAACTGGAGGGGAAGCTGGTGCGCTGCTGATTCTCAGGACAAGGGTGTCTTGCTGGCTTTTCTGATATGAGCTCAGCCTTTTCCTCATCAGAGGAGCTCGGTTCCTCCTGTCCCTGAGGATGGCTGTAGTTCTGCAGGAGGGAGCGTTGTTAGCACTCGGGCAGCACTTCCTGGCTCCAGGGCAGATCCTCCCACCTGACGTCATAGATCCTCCTGCGAGTGCCGACTTTCTAGCTTCCGTCACTGACCTTGGGGCCTTCCCCGCACAGGTGCATGACGTGATCTGCATGAGGCGTTGTTGTGGCAGTAGGCCTCCAGCTGTACTGTGGAGGACAACGCTGTGGGCTCTAGGCCTTCAGTCGCATTCCTTGCATCTCCAGCATGTGGACAGATCTCTTCCATTCTTCTGCATCTGCCCTTTTGGATGACTGATAAAATAACTCTATAAATTATATGTCCTGTATTAAATCTATTTCCTTGGAAACCCTGACTCGAATACATGCTTAACAAACTAACCTAGATTTCTCCTGGCTTCACAACACGCTTCCTAAATTTATCCTCCTTAAGCAATACCAAAGCCTTTCCAGTCATGATTTCTCCTCTCCTCTCCATGAAACTGGACAACAATTATGCAAAGCAGAAGGGGGCCGGGAGAAGGGGGGCAAGAGAGAGAAACAGGACACAGAGGAGGAAGAAGAGGAGCAGAAAGAACCAAAAAATGAACTAATTGTTCTTAGTCTGGCCCCAACAGTACACTGAGGTGACATAGGAGGAAACGTTTGGCTGTAGTGACATGTGGCTGCCTGTGGTTACAACAGATGTGTACAGTGTTTGTCAAGAGCCCAAGGAGAATGTGAAGAGACAGATCTCAATGTGGGGGGAGGGGGGGAGGAGGGATCCTCAGCAGTTCCTCTCCAGCTTCTTGTTTGTGGCATGAAGAAGATGACCAAGTCTACAGGGACACAATGAGAGTGGGTAGATCCAGAGGCCCCCTCCAGGAAAAAAATGCTCCAGTGGAATGCAGCCATGGATGGCATGCACTACAACAGCGGGCGAGTCACTCTAGTCATGGCAACTGTGGGTCCCCTGGAGAAAGCATTTGGCCAGAGAGTACTTTGGGGAAGGGTCAACTGAACCTGGGGCTCAGAGCATCCATGGCTTGGCTTCATCTCTGGGCTCCTAGCATTCAAGTCCCATAGTAACTAGCCAAGAGATGACCATGGGAAATGTCCAGGCTCAGAGAGCCATGATTAGGCCACCAGGAGACACCCAGAGTGCTGTAGGATGAACAACGCAGACCCCATTCTGCCAACTCAGGACCTGAAACCAGAGTCAGCTGAACTGGTGTAGACTCAAAAGTAATAGACGTGGCAGCCTGCTTTAATCATGCCCTAAGCTTGCTGAGATTGTCCAGCTTGGAGCTGGCCTGTGATTGTTCCCTTTGCCTACCAGCTACAGTTGAGTCATGCCTTGAGTTGGACACTACCACAAGGCTGAAGACCTCAGAAGATAACCACACACATGTGAGAGTGATCTAGCTGCAACACCTGTGCCTTCACTGATCATCCAGGTTAATGCGGCTGACCTGGCTGGCTGGGTGGGTGTCCCCTTCCTCCCTCACCAATTCAGGTGCATCTGTGCTAAACCTACACACTTGGTGGAAGAGGATGAAACCCCCGGTGGAAGAAGACTGTCTCCTCAGTCAAGGGAATACAAGTTGCTGCGCTCCTGCAGGGTCCCATGCAGGTCTATATCAGGGTCTGCAACGGAAGCTTAAAGAGTCTGTGCTGCAAGACTGAAAGATGTGTGCTGGAAAATGAAGTCTGCTGGAATTCAGAGATGACCTGCAAGGTGAGGGTAAAGACTGGAGCTCCTCAAAAGAAACAGAAGCAGATCTGTCCCGCTTCATTCCCCTTTATATCTTCTAGGCAATAAGCTTCCCTAGGGTGGGTCTTTCCTTACTCAAATTGACACAGCCAATCAATCAACACAGCTCAATTCACAATGGCAAGCCACAGAGTTGGATGAGGAAGCATGCAGAGGGAGCCTGCACATCTGAGACTCAAGGATTCAGTCCAAGGTCCGAAGCTTGCCATAGTGTGCAAGTCTCTATCAGTCAGCCGATGGGTCTGTCACAGAAGGAATGCAAGACTGATGAGTCTGGGATGGAAGCTGAAGTATCCAAGCTGCAGGCTGAACAGTCTGTGCTGGAAGGCAGGAGATGATGTCCAAGCTGACTGCGAAGACTGAAGTTCTTCCAAGGAAGTGGAAGACCCTGTCTGTCCCATTTCTAATGCCCCATCCATTTCATGTGGAACACGATACTGCAGTCTAGCAGAGATCCTGAGAATTCGATCCCACATCCTGGGACTGGAGCTCTTGACTGGTCTCTGCTAGCTCTGTGTCTCATTCCAGTTTCCCATCATTCAGATGTGTCTCATCTTTTGGCCACCAGTGTTGGCTACCAAGCTATTCTATGAGCTCAGACATCCTTCCGGGTAGAAAAGTCAATATTTCCAAAACAAAAGAGTAATGTCCAAAGTTCATGTTGCTCCATGTTGTGTGTGTATTTAATTTTCTTTAAAAAGGAATACAAAAAATAGTAAAAATTAAACATTAGAAATGATACAGGGCCAGCCAGACAGTTCAGCAGACTAAAGCACCTGCTTTAGGCAGACTCAGGGACTGGGGTTCAATCCTTGGTGTGCTGTACCTATCCTGCCCCCGAGGCATGCTGAGACAGTGTCTGACACTGGGCATTGTGGCGCACATTTGTAATCCCAGCGCTTGGGAGGCTGAAAACAGGACAATCACTATGAGTCAATCTATGTAGTAAGATCCTGTACATCCTGTACTAAATACATAAAAAAAGAAAGAAATGATACAGAATTTCACTAAGCAAAGTGATAGGAATTCAACAATGGTTGTTATAGTTCCATGGCCTTTTTTTATGGAAAGTGCAGGCACTCAAGGCTGTCAAAAGACAAACTACATCTAAAGATAAGGCTGTTAAGTTCACAGGTGCTTGATGAGAAGCCAGTGCCAGCCCTGCTGTGCTGTTCTGGCAAAGGTTGCATGTGAAGATGGGCAATGTCTGATGGAGAAGGGCAAATGCTCTTAGAGCCGGGCACCGTGCCCTCTCTGAAGATGGAAGACATGCACCAGGTGAAAAGCATGGCATAGATGATTTTGGAGGTAATTCTGGATGTTTGATAAAAATAGCTCCAGTCATATCGGCTACTTCAGCCTTGATAGTCTGTCATGCTAGAGCCCCAATTCCGCACTTTCAGCACCTCCTTTGTGTTCGGCGTGCTCTGACCTCAGAGCTCCCAAAAGCTTCTTCTTACCTCTCCTAATTGACAGCTTTAAGAGCCATGTGTGGCTATCTTATTTATTAAGAAAATTCCAGAACTAAGAGGGGAGAGTCAACTAAACTAGGAATCTAGGGCAAGAAAGCAGTTGAGCCATTTCTAATATCAGGGCTTTCCATAGTGCACCTTTCCCCACTGGAAACAGTTGATGATTTTTTTTTTTAATCATGGCCAGCTCAGTCTGCCCTGGGGTTGGGACTGGCACAGCATGTGCTGGGGATCAAACTGCGGTCCCTGTGGTTGCCTACACTTTCCTAAGCAGGCACTTTAGACCACTGAACCATCTCACCAGCCCCAACAGTTGATGATTAGTTCTAGGAAAAGCATGAATTCAAAGAAGCCTATTTAAACCAGACTGTAATGACATTGTCAGGTCGAGAAATAAGTCATGTCTTCCTGCAACACAAAGATAGTAAACAACAGGCAGCCATGTAACTCGTACAGAAGTTAGGACCCATCAGCGGTCCTGCCCCGACTGGCGGGATGGTGAAGGTAGGAACATCAAAACGAGCAGGATGTTGGATGAGCAACCCAGGCAATACGCTCATTTTCTGGCCCCTATGTGGTGTGTGAGCCATGCGTTTGGACACTAATGGATCCATATTCATGGCATCCAAGTGTGCAGTGATCACCAGACAACGCAAAAGACTTGTTTTGCCGCATACTCTAAGAGTAATTACGTAGGACAAATGCTTTTTGGAGCACCACTCAATTGTTCCTGAGGAAACTTATAGACACTCACAGACAGCACATTGTCATAGCTTTAGTACTTTATGGCTCTCCTCTATCACCAACACGCTCTTTTCCATCCATTAGTCCTTTTAACAGTTCCCTCTATCTTTGTACCCCCGTCAGCCTGCGGATTTAAGTACCTATTTTATCTTGGTGTAATGTCACTTGTACTAAGTTGTAGCTGCTTGCGTTTGCTCTTGTGATTGTCCCTTCTCTCCCTCACATCAATATCTCCTCTGTCCTGGCTCATTCCCAGCAACCACAATTTTCTTCTCAGCTTCATTTCATCCTAGAATAAGGAAAAACAAAATACATTATGCAAAACTCATTCGATTCTGTGTGCCCTCTTACTGCATAATTGGTTCTTCACTTCCCATAACAGCAACAGCCTCTATCCCCTTTTATCAGGATTTTGCCGCTCTCACCCTGTTATGGTTTAGACACAAAAGTCCCCCCCAGAGTCTCACGTGTTCAGAGAAGGCCCTTCTGGAGGGCGGCTGGATTATGGGGGTGATCTACTTATCAGTGGGTGAATATACTGATGAGCTCACAGCTGAATGTGGTATGGGAAGCCGGGGCTGGTGGGAGGAGGTGGATCCCTGGACGGTGGCCCGGAAGGATGTCTCTCCCTCTGGCTCTTACCGGACTCTGCTGTTCTGGCTGACGTGAGCCGAACAGCTGCCCTCTTCCCTGCCTTTCTGCTGTGCTACTTCCCCCCTGGAGCCAGCAGACAGTGTACTGAACCTTCTGACACTGTGCGTCCAACTAACGCTCCCGTTGTTGAAGTTATGGATGTTCGGGATTTTGTCTCAGTTGTGGAGAAGGGATGCAAACACAGGCACTGCTGACGTTGGCGCCCTGGGAGGGCCTTGCCTTGGCCACCCAGGCTCCCTCCTGAGACTCTTCACCTATGCTCACCTCAGGAGCTCTCACTCATCACCTTAGCTTTTAAATTCCACCCTACTGGCTTCTGACGCCCTCAGCTGCATCTCCTCGCTGAACTCTGGGCAGCCAGGGTACCCCACTCCATTCCTCACCCTTAAAATGGCTGCGCAGTGCTTTAATCTGCTATGTTGTGAAAGTCAACCATCATGGCCTCCTCCGAATCTGCCCCCCTAGCTGTGTGCACATGATCCACGGGTGGTGAGCAGCCTCAGCCACACCTCGGAGCATCCCTTGGTTTCACTCTCCTATGCACCTCCCATCCATTCAGACTGTTCCCTTGTGGATTCCAAGTGCACACAGACGAGGCCACCCCATTGCCCAGCACGTCTACTCTGATGTGGTTGCCTAGGACACCCCACAAGGCTGTCACCAAAGCCTGCCAGTGTGTCCGCCTGTTTCCACCGAGTTCTCCAGCTATTTCCTTCCTGAAAAGCCAAAGGGGCCTTTTCAAGAGTAATTAGATTACCCATTCAAGCTCTCTATTGTCCCTTCATGCCCTCTAGGGCCAGGTCCAAGACCAGCCTGACATGAGCTGAGCCCTGCTGTGGGCCTTGCTAGCGCATGCCTCCCTCCTCACTCCCTGCATCCATGCCAATCTGCCCTTTGGGCCCTGAGCAAGACTTTCAAATCTGGAATCAAATGGAGTGAGGGAGACAAGAGAAGATCACACCCAAGGGCAGGTGGTGACAGCAATGATGCCTATTATGCAAGAAATGGTGGACTCCACAGACCTGAGGGTAGGGAAGGACTACCTGGGACTACCTTGAGGTCTGCTAGAGGGTCATTAGGCAGAGACACGCTGGGAATCCTGAGGAGCCCTAGAAGATGCTCACCTTGGGGACCTCAGGGACCAGGAGAAGTTCATTTCAATTTCTAGGAAGTGTAGGCAACATTCACCCTTCCTGGGAAATGAGCCACGCTACCTTGACATCAGCAAGAAACTCACTTTGTTTTGTTTCTATTGTATGGCAGCTGGGGATGGTCTGGGGTGGACTGAGCCACCGGTGTCCCCCAGCGCATGACAGCACAGCACTCCTGAGCCTTCGGTGCTGAGCCCAGTGAGGCTTGCTGGCTGTCTGGGGCTCGGTGGCTCAGAAGGGTTGTGGCTCACACCAGGGCTCCTGAGCGAGGAATCTGGGCTTTGTGCCAAGGTGGCCTGGAGGATGATAATGAATAATACAACGTCTCTTCTTCTTTACCCCGTCACTCTGAGCACATGTCCTGGAGGTTCCAGAGCCCTGCTTATCTTTGCTTTGTTCTTTCCTTTCTTTGGATCTTGTTAGGTAACTTTGAGCAGTGCTGGTCCAGATGATCCAGTGAAGAGTCATGCTGGGATTTTCAGAGTGAGTCCTCCAGGCTGTTTTCTTTGACTCTTTGGCTTTCAAGTTCTGGAAGGTTGAGCTCTAATTGGTGGAGCCGGCTCAGGCAGGCCTTCCATCAGCAGATTCACCTGGGCATTGTCCTGCCTGTGGACACAGCAGCCCGGGGCTCTCCTCATTCAGAGTAAGAACTGCATCGACTTGTGAGTGGGCGGGTGAACGGATGACAGAAAAGTGTGTGGGAGTGAAAGGTTAATGAATGAGTCGCATCAGGACAGGAGGGAGGGAGGGAGGGCGGATGAATGAGTGGCGTCCGGGTGTAGAAGAGCAAAAGGTAGTAAATGAATGATGTCAGTGGAAAAGGGGAGTAGAGAGCCGGCGGACGACTGACAGCATAAGAGAGGCACCTGGCTCTGAAACAGCAAGTTGTCCCTTCCACTTCTCTCCATAGTCCTTGGGGTCAGGGCCACACTCACGGCACAGCTACACATAGACAACGAGGTAGTTGAGGTACAGACCCATTTATTCCTTGATCCAAGCTCTAATCTTCCTGAAGACACTGACCCAAGTGAGGTCCTGTGAGGAATCAAGAACGGAGAGGGATGGGAACCGGATGTCGGCCCAGGGCTTGGGAACCATTTGCACACCTAAGATTCCAAGGAATTGGCTATGGTTCATTTGAGTGCTTACGGGGTTGACATTGCTGTGTTGGATTCTGAGCTCAGAGCTAAAGGAGAGTGAGGTGTCAGGATCCTCCAGCACACAGGCCGCAGAGGAAGTCAGGGCTGAGGAGACAGCAAGCACTGTTGAGGCCCCGAAGTGGCCACATGGGTCTGTTCCTGGTCACCCTTCATAACAGCACCCGCTGGAGCTGCAGGAGGGACAGCGGTGTGCACCGTGGTGGGGTCTGGGATCTCGGCAGAAGCATCCTGTGGCACCTGAGCAGAAAGTGGAGAAGTGCCTGGGTCTCCCTCTGCTCCTGGTCCCAAGTGTGTCACAGCCATACCCAGTTTTAGCCTGCAGATCAAACAGGAGTCAGGCACTTAGGGCATGGAGACACCACAACTGGAAAGGAAGGAGGTCGAGAGGGACTTGAGGAGGGGCATGGAGAACACACGCAGAGACTGATCCACCAGCGCTGGGCAGCTGCCCCCTTGCCGCCAACAGAACCAGCTTCTCCCTCAAAGCATTCTTCTGCCTGCATGGCATCTGTGTGGTCACTAACTGGCTGCAGTTGAGAGAATCTGATCAAACTCTTAATCAAGGGATGTGAGATTTTCAGGTTGTTTAAAGACTGAGAAAAGAGGCAGAGAAAAATTATACAGTTTGCAAGATCTCATCTGTTCTGTCCCTTCATGAATTCACCCATTCATTACATGCCCTGGTCACACTGCGATGTGACCCTATGCTACTCAGATTTGGGGCATTCATTGAGGATGATGATACAGAGTATATTGAATATCATTATTCTCTAATGAGAGTTTATGAAAATTTGTTCTAGTTTTACAAAAGCAACAAAAGCATTTTTACATTTACTTGATTAATTAACTACATGTATTACATTAGCATAAAATGAAATAAAAAATTGCAGTATCACATTCTCTCTCCCTTTGAACATGCCCTATCATTCTTGCCAACTTCATTTTTTATTTTTAATTTTATTTTAAAGAGTAAAAACAAAATAGCAGAAGCAAAGAGAGAAACAGTAATAAACAACAATGTGTATTGTACAGAATTTCGGGGTCCTCTTCTGGGAATGTCATTCACTGTGCTGGCATAGCTGCCTCAGTATCCTGAAATGATTCAAAATGCCTCAGTTGCAAAAGGCTACAGAGAAAAAGTTTCAAATTTAACCCCCAGGAATTAAATTTAGAAAATAAGTTCACAAGGGCCAGTCAAATAGCTCAGTGGATTAAAGTATCTGCAAGCAGGTGCAGGGGTCTGGGGTTCGATCCCCAGGCCTGCCATGCCAGCCCTGTCCTGGGGTGTGCTGAGACAGCAATTGAGACTGGGCATGGTGCCACACCTGTAATCACAGCCTTTGGGAGGCTGTAAACAGGTGGATCACTATGAGTCCGATCTAGTTGTAAGACCCTGAACACCCTGTAGATCCTTCCCTAAAATACAGAAAAAGAAACAAGAAAGAAAAGTTCACATGACCAGGTGTGGTAGTGCACGCCTATAATCCCCGCTCTAGGGAGGCTGAAAACAGGAGCGTCACTATGGTCTGAGCTGCACAGTGAGACTCTCTACTAAAATACATTAAAAACAAATTCACAGGTTGAGACCTCTGTTCCATTTGGAGTTGCTATCCCAGTGTCTTTCAGTTAGTGGCTTAGAATTTTACTAAAAGTGCAAAATGTGTACACTTCATCTCCATCTCTCTGTTCTGAGGATCTGAGAGTTCAGGGAAACCTCACTGTACTGTATTTTGTACCTTCAAGGTAGGTGTAGGTGGCCCAGAGACTCTTTTGGTACAAGATTTCCTAGAGGAAATTTTATAGTGATACCTTTGTAGCATTTTTCCCGGAGTAGAAAACCTGGAGGGAAATATACAATTCAACCCATGACAACACAGTCTAAGATGACAGTGCTGAATTAGGTTTCCATGGCTGAGCCCAAATACCATAACCCACAGCTTAAAGGAGGAGCAGTTGCTTTTGGCTCATGGTTTCCATCAACTGTTGGCTGCTCCAAGACCGGAAAGGCCTGGCGGAAGACCCTGCTCACCTCATGGCAGCCAGGAAGCAGAGGAAAGGGATGAGCACAGGCTGGGATGCTTCCTGGGTGATGCCCAGTGAGCCACTTCCAGCCCGTCCGTGTCTCTAGGCAGCTCATCAAGCTGTGAACACATCCATGACACCCTCTGAGTGAGCACAGCATCCCAGCATCCTATCACTGTATGGACACAAGATTTTTCAGGGTCATTTTATATCTAAGCTGTAACAGATATCAAACACAGAAACCAATCCAACTATTAAAACAAGGTTGAAGAGTGGGAGAATGAAAATCTCGTAGTGCATAGGTATGACACGCTGAAAAGGCCTGTATGAACCAAATGCATATTTTTATCTGTTTACCTTGTCAATTTCTGGACACAACCAGGTAGGTTTGTAACACATAGGGAAAACACCACAGCAACAAATGGTATAGCGAGACTTGGCTTAGACAAGACAAACCCATTACTTAGCATGAAATACACCCACACCTCAAGGACCTCCTTAATAGTTGTGTAACAAAAAAACCAATCATGACTGTCTTAACTATGACAAAGGGTGCTGTTCGAGTTGATTGTTCTCATGAAAGCCTTGCTAGTTAAAATGACAAACATCTATACAGAAGCACATCACCAGGAATCTGAGTTGACAGGATAGGAGAGGAGGGAAAGCCCGAAGTTTTGTAAAGCAGAAATACTAGGGGTTCTTCCTGTCACAGATGAGTTCCTGGAAGGAACTTGTTCTTGTAGGCCTGTTCAGGAGCTCTCCTCAGTGTTCTGGGATGCATTGGGTGGCAGGAAAGATCCCCTGCTACAGGGAGCTGCTAGGAACCAGGGTCCAGGGGTTGGCTGTTCCAGGCCCTGGCTCTGCCCAAGGCCCTAGATTGTCTGCAGAGTATCTTTAATTAAAGTCCTATAGAACATAGTGTCAGTCTCCTTTGTGAGACTCAGTGGGGGAAGCTGGAGCTGTTGTGCCAGGTCTAGGTCTGGAGCAGGCAGTGGAGAGGGCTGGGAGGAGCTGTGTGAGGCCAGGCTTTCTTCCCTAGTAGCTGTCAATGCTTTCATCGGAAGCAATTGCTTTAGTCAGGAAAAAGTTCCCCAGGGCCCAGTGAGTGCCTGGCATATTTGTTGTGCATTTTTTGGAAGGGTTGATTTGTGTTGCAGGGTGGGCTGGGAGTTTGTACCTGAACTTGGCTCCAGGCCCATGGCTGAGATTTCAGCCACTTGGGGGATCATAGGAGGGTTCCCCAGCATGTGGAGCTGGCCAGGTGAGGAGCAGGTGCAGGAATTCCGGGCTGCAGCCTGGCTGGGGAAGCGTGCCCAGCAAGCACTGTACTTTCCTAGTCATGGTTATGCTTAAAATACTGAATGCATTCAGAGCTCAGAGTCCCAGCCAATGCTCGGCACAGCTCTCCCCTTGGAAAGCTTGGCTTGTTTACATCTGCAGGATAAGGAGCCTTGTGAGATTTTTAGAGAGGGTATTTGCATATAATTCATATTTTTAGATGGCTACCAAGAAAATAGACTGGGATGGAAATATGTCAGTGGAATCCGATCACTTATTAATTTCTCTTCTATGTATATGAAATAAAGTCATTTTTCTTCTATAATTTCCTCTTCTTTTACAAGCATACCATGTCCAGAACTGTGTCCCTCCAGGGCCAGGGAGATAGCTCAGAAGCACAAATGCCTGCCTGGCAAGTGCAAGGTCCTGAGTTTAAGCCCAGGTTCCCGGGAAAAAAAAGCTTTGAGATGAAGAGATAGCTCAGTGGTCTAAAGCATCTGCTTAGGCAAGCTTAGGCAACTGCAGGGACAGCAGTTTGATCCCCAGCACCACATACTATGCCAGCCTCACCTCCAGAGAAGGCTGAGCTGGCCATAACATAAATAAATAAATAAATAAATAAATAAATAAATAAATAAATAAATAATTTTTTTAAAAAAAGAACTGTGTCCCTCCAGATTCATAGGTTGAGGCTCTGACCCCCAATGCAACTGTGTTGGAGATAGATGAGACATTCAGCAGGTACTTACGGCTTGATGAGGTTATATGGGTGAGGATGGGGCCCTACCCAGTCACGATCTGTGACACTGTATAAAGAGATCTCCTCCTCTCTGCTCCCTCCGTGATGGCTAAAAAAAAAAGAAAAAAAAAAAAATGTGCTAGGAGCGCTCATGCCAAGACAGCTACCCATGAGCCAGAAGGGACTCTTGCGGGAAACCCTGCCTGCTGGACCTTGGGTCCTGGACCTCTGGCCTCCAGGACTGGGAGAAAATGCAGCGTGGTTGCTGCAGGCACCGAATCTGTAAAGCTCTGGCAGAAGGGACCAGATGTGCCCCTCTGCTGTCTGTGTGGAGGCTCCCCAGGCTCAAGGACCTGTGCCT
Organism: Capromys pilorides; assembly: GCA_004027915.1. Taxonomy (NCBI): domain Eukaryota; kingdom Metazoa; phylum Chordata; class Mammalia; order Rodentia; family Capromyidae; genus Capromys; species Capromys pilorides. The sequence continues at coordinate 28,753 of PVKN010003467.1, forward strand.
GCAGGCGAGGGCAATGCCCGCCGCTCTCCGCTGCTCGGGCGTTGGCAGAGTGGAGCTTTGGGGCGTCCGGCCTTCTTCCTTCCCGCCTGTCTCAGGGTCTCAAGTTCCTTCCTCGCCCAGCCTGCAGCCCCACCATGTCTGCCCAGCCTGTCTCACAGGGACCACTACCCAGTCCTTTGCTCTCTCCACTCTTTTCAGGCTGTGGTTCTTTCGGTGCACTATCATTTACGTTTCTAAGCGAGTCCCACGAAGACCCTTCTCCATGAATCCTGCAGCGCACATGTCGCATGTCGTTGGCAGCAAGGTACAGGCAGACTCAGGCTAGGTTAAAAAGCGGCTCCCTCCAAAATGCTTGGAACAAAGAGCTCGTCAGTTTGGCCCTGGAGAATGACAAAACCCAAACTGCAGTCAGGAGTTGTAACTCTAGTCCTGCATCCAGATTGACTTGGGTGGGAGCGAATTGAGTTGAAAGAAATGAAAAGCAAAACAGTACCCTGAAGATTCCTTGAATTTCTATGAAAGAAACAGATGGAAAACTCAGGACCAAGTCCCCAGTCTTCCTAGTGCTCTTGTGAAGACTCCTGTGGTGTTGCGTCCGCCTCCTGGAAAGGTACCTCAGGCCAATGGATACAGAAAATTGAGTACCGAACAGATCAGAAGAGGCAGCAGATGCCCTGTCCAGGGGGCAGGTAGAGCCATATTTTCCAGGCTGGCTCTTCCACGGGAAGGTGGGTACCCACACTGTTGAAGACAGACTGAGGCTCTGGCAGCCAGGGCCCAGAGGCAGCTCTATGAGGGACAAATGTTCGATGGTTGTGTCCTGGGAATTCTCCCACTGAGACTCCCCAAGTCACTCTGCCTGTACGCACCCCCACCCCAATGGCTGAGCATTTGATACTAAGGCATCCAGTGTGGGCATGGAGGCACACACAAGAAGCAGCAGCACAGTGGGATGCTGAAGCACGGGGGCAGCAAGTCTGAGGCTAGTCAGGAAAATGATTGGCTTGTGCAGACACTATCTCAATAAAAGAAAGCTCAGAAATGGGTTGGTGATGTCGTCCAGTGTAGAGAGTCTGAGCTTAATTCTGATTACTTCAAAAAACAAAGTGGAGAGTCTCAATGAAATTTAAGAATGCACAGGAATAATCCCAGCTACCCATGAGGCTGAGGCAGGGAGATCTTGAGTTCCAGTGCAGCCTGGACACTTTAGGGAGCCCCTTCTCAAAGTAAAATAAAGAGGGCTGAGGATGTGGCTCATATCGAAGGCACTTGCCTAGCATGCGTAATACCTGGCATTCTACGCCAAGTACTTCAATAAGCAAACCAGAATTCATTTTAAATTATTACAGGTCAATCACAGAGTTCTATATAGAACAATGTTGGAAGATAAGGAGGCACATGAGAATTTTAATACTCATGTAGATACTCATGATCTGAGCAGCAAGACTGTAAGAGATTCAGGGCTCCTCCCAGGGTGTATGAGAGGAAAGCTGTAGGTGTTAGAGAAAGCCAGATCAGTGAAGAAATCATTTAATACATTAAAATGGAAAATCCGGTACAGAGGTTACTGGCAATTTCTGATCAGGAAGTTTAGTTTTCCTAGTCTAGGATGATGCCCTGAGTTGGGATTTGGTGCCAAGGCATGGGAACCATTTAAAACAAATGTCCTGCAAGTTGAGTTTTAATAGAAATAACCCTGGCTCAGAGCGACAGAGCACATCCACACTGGAAGTGCTGTCCCAAATCAGCAGGACTCATTGCCTCTGTGGAATTTTCAATGCACCCATGAGGCAGAAAACTTTATGTGGATTATGGTGGGTGGGGAGCAGGGGAGCAGCAAGGTGGGAGGGAGTGAGGACCCAGAGGAGCACCTGGCAGTCACAGCCCAGAGCCAGCTTGATCCACGGCCTCTGGTCATGACCGCACTAGAGGAGTAAAGAGGAGGGTATGGATCCATGATGCCCAAAGCCCAGGCCTCAGGAGCCCCAGAAAGGGTCCCCAGGTCTTCTCGGTTTGCATACATGTTGGGATTTAGCTGTCCCTTCTCTCCGGTTATTGATAGGAAGACTCCGATGCAGTCACATCCTGTTCTTTCCCCTCGGTTTCCCTTCTTGTCTCTGCTGTGCAGATGATGAAGTGTCATGTGAAGACCTTTTCTGGCCACTTGGGAGACAGCTTGGTCTCTTCCCAATTGCCCAGCAGAGCGAGGTGCTCGGGGTACAGGTGTGCAAAGGTTGCTTTCATCTTGCCTGGGCCCAGGTGTGGGCCATTGTCTCCTCTCACCTGTCGGGAGTACCAACTGTCGGGAGTTGATTGTGTCACTTCCACAAAGAGAATGTTGGGTCCCTAACTCCGGAACCTCAGGATCTCACCTTATGTGGAGATGGGATTTTCACAGAGGTGATCGAGGTAAAGTGAACTAGGTGGGTGAGCCTCAAGCAGTGCTACAGTCATCCTTATGAAAAGGGAATCCCATCACAGACTGACGCAGCCCACAAACAGAGAGAAACAGTACAGGAAGATGAGGGCAGAGGGCAGGGACGTGTCTACAAGCTAAAGACTGCTGGAAACTTCCAAGAAGTAGGAGGAGAGTCTAGGTAAGAAGAATCAACCTTGCCCACAACCTGGTCCCAGATTTCCAGCCCCCCAAACAAGACCATTGCTATTTACGATCAAGTCTGTGTGCTTTGGTGGGTAGTCCTTGCAAGCCAGCGCTCTGACGAGCCTGGCTGCTCCATGCTTAGTGTTAGGACATTGGTACCCAGCACATGGGGAGGAAGTGAGGGATTCTCCTTACGTGGTAGAATAAAGTCGGTGCCAGTCACCTGAGTCTCAAGCCCCTGGGCAGGGGGCTGCTCCTGAGCTGAGCCTGGGCCCAGCACAGTGGAGGAGGCAGCAGTTGAGAGATTGCCTAGCTTGACCCTGGAGACCACAGGGAGGCTCTTGGGGACATCTTCTGAGACCCAGACGCTGACAGCAGAGAACCCTGCACTGGGGAGGAGAGGTCAGGGTGGGCAGCCATGTCCTGTAGGTGTCTCCTGGTAGTTTACACAGTGCCCCAAGGGGGCCACCAGACTCAGCTTTCTAATGGTGATGGAACTCAGTGTTTCCAGAGCTAGAAGCTCAGAGATTGAAGTGATTTGTGCAAACTGATGGCCACGGTTCCCCTTCCACACAGCTGTGATATGCCGAGGCTCCAGGGCTTGTAAGTTCGGTTCCTGCTCCATTAAACGGACTGTGTGAGGTGCTGGGCACTGTGCATGGGGAAGCATGCAGAGTGAAGCTTTCAGAAATGGGGACACAAACCAGTGGCAGAAGGATCCCTGCACAGAGAACCCAGGGAACTGAGTTCCAGCCCAGGAGCTTCCCAAGTTTGAAAGTTTTCTGCGTAATAAGGCTAATTCCTGTTTACTGTTTCACAGTTTTATGATTGGCTTTTTCTTTTCTGAGTCTGAGATTCAGACACCAGAGAGTGTCTTTGTGTCATCCAAGCCAACATGAAGGGCCATTAAGAAGCACAAATTAAAGCAGTGCTGAGATGCCATTGTAGGCCAGAAATAAAGGCCTGCATCAAGAACTCAAAGTGATTATGAGGCCCCGGGGGAAAAAGGAATCTTTCTACACTGTGGGTGGGAATGCTAACTGGTATAACCACTATGGAAATCTTTATGGAGGGTCCTCAAAAACTAAAATTAGAAATTCCATTAAACCCAGCTATTCCACTTCTAGTTATCTTCCCAAAAGAGTTAGAAACATTTTATTACAGTATGCTACATGCATAATCGTATTTATGGCAGCCCAATTAACAATAGCTAAACCTTGCAAGCCAGTCACAGGTCTATCAATAGATGAATTATATAAAGAAAATATAGGGCCATGGAGATAGCTCAGTGGTCTAAGCACCTGCCTAGGTGAGCAGAGGAACCCAGGTTTGAACCCTGGCACCACATGCCACACTGCCTCTGCTCCTGGGCACGCTGAGCCAGCCACCAAGACCGGGCATGGTGGCTGTCTTAGTTACTCTCTTCTCATTGCTGGAACAAATACACAACACCCAAAATGAAGGAAGGAAAGGTTTATTTAGCTCACAGTTACTGGAGGTTTCAGTCCATACTCGGCAGGCTCCAAGGCTGAGTGTCACAGGGCAGAGAGCAGCAGTTCATGGTGGCGGGAGAGCAATAAATGGTGACAGAGGCAACCAACCAACCAGGGCAACAGAGGCAACAGAGAGTCTGTCTCTGTCTCTCCTATGTTACACTCAGACTCCCTGCCTCAGGCCACACTCATAACCCCAGCAGTACTCAGACCCATAATCCGATCACTGACCACATAATCCCAGCGGATCTGATCACTAAAACACATAATCCAGTGGATCATGAATCAGTCTCAACCTCCAGAAGTCTCCACCCCATGACTGCACGAGGCTTTGGGGGGACAACTACACACAAACTATAACAGTGGCACACGCCTGTCATTCCAGTGCTGGGGAGGCTGGAAACAGGAGGATCACTATGAGTCAGAGCTGCAGAGCAAAATTCTGTACCAAATATATAAAATTTAAAAAAAAAGAAAATATGGCATTTACACACCATAGAGTAGCACTTTGTCACAAGAAGATAAACTTGAGAAACCTAGAGGAATATGGGCTCGCCTTGAGACCATAATGTTACGTGAAATAAATCGTATCTACAAGCAAGCTCAAATATCACATGCTTCCTCTTATAGGAGAAACCCAAGGCATGAATAAACAGCAAAAGAAAAGAGAGTGATAGGAAGCAGGGTGATGGATCTTCCTCAAGTGTTTGTTTTGTTTTGTTTTTGGAGGGGGTGGGACCGGGGATTGAACTCACAACCTTGTGCTTGCCAAGCAGGCGCTTGTGCTGCTGAGCCATCTCCCTGGCCTGATCTTTCTCAAATGGGAAGGGGATCAAGGGCTGGGAGGAGCTGGGGGGAGGGGAAGGAGATGACAAAGGAAGATGTGTTATGTCCTCCTTCCAACCACACACAAGGCGTGTAGGCAGTAAAGGGAAATGAACAAAGACCAAGAGCCCCAACCCAGGGGAATGACATGAACAGATATGGCAGGCAGTAAGAAACACAGTGACTCCTTGTCACCCAACTAGAGGAGAACAGCTCTTGTGGCAGCCCAGGTAAGGAAAACCCCATCAAGTGCACTCGAGGTCCCCAAACACCAGGTCCACCTGTGACACCTACTAGGTGTAAGCACGGCTGGAGTCCAGTGGTCGGATGGGGGGACCCTGTGGCTTGTGCAAGGACATTTACACCCTTGCATCTGTCCCAGTCTCTTCTGGGCCCAGGGTAGGGTGGGGATGGTGACACTGTGGTGGATGGCACCCCTTTCTGAGCTTACGGTGAATCCCACGTCTTAAGCAGCCAACTTGTGCTGTGCTGAATGACACGTCAGGGTGCTGGGATGCATGAGCCGTAGCTTACACAGGATCACACACGGGAAGGCATCACACTTTACCTGCTGAGCATGGTTCTCTAAATTAAAATCTCACATTGTATTTTTATGGAAACCCATGGCGAGGGTTCGGTTTCCCGATCGACCAACCCTGACCCTCCACACTTTCCCTTCTGTGTTGTGTTGGAAGTTTGATAAATGATCCCTCCCACCTGATGTTGCACTGGCATCCGAAATTCATCACTCCAATTTGTCATCATCTGTCTCCTTGGTGTCGTAGCCGGCTGGTTCTTGGCCTGGGTGTCATTTTCCTGCATGCCATCAGGAGAGACTGGCAGGTGCCAGACAGATGAGGCTGGCTGCATAGCTGCACCGCAGCAAACACAGAGGACACTGGCTCCCTCCTGGCCAGGGCTGGCAAGCCCAACTCTGCAGATGCCAGAGGCCCCAGACACCGAGGGATGCCAGGCCAGTGGTGCTGAGACCAGCAGAGCCCAAGGGACAGAGAGGGACTTGGGGTCAGTGTCTGAGTCTCGGAGGTGCTGCTGAGAAGCTCTCTGGGTCCTGAGACCTACCTCACTAAAGCTAGATATTCTGAGCCTTTTGAACCTAGCGCCAAAGGCAACCCCGTGGGGAATGATGGGGTGGGCTCTTTGCACCTGGGCTCAGGGCTGGGGCTTGATGCTCGGGGCCGGAGCTCGACGCTCAAGGCTGTTCACCTGGGGGCAGAGTCTCTCCTGTTGCAGCCAGGAAGCAAGCTCATCCATGCTGCTTCAGCCTGTGTGTCCCAAGACACCTGGCCGAGCCCCTGCTGCACCTGTCCCCGGCAGGGAGGGACAGATCCTACTGCCGTCACACAGAAGGTACATGCAGGACAGTGCCCCTTTGGCCTGCTGGAGACTCACAGGTCATGAGGACAGACACAGCTGCCCACTGCTGTCACCCTGTCCCATCTGTGCGCGTGTCCTTGGTGCAGCAGGACCAGGACCTGACTGCTGCTCGAGTCTCTGGGCTTCTGCTTGGGTGGAAAGGCATAAACGCTACCCACGCCCTTGGTGGGGCGTGTGACATGGCACAAGGAGCAGGGCTCCTGAGAGCTGGAGGTTTTGGTCACAGGATACCCTGACTGTTAACAATCTCACCAGCCCGAGGGCACTGTCACCTCCGCGGCCATCCTTTTACACATCTCTCTGTGCAAATCCCTTCCTTCTGTGTTGGGTTTGGAGCTGTGGGAGCAGAGAATGCGCTCAGGGGCTCCAGTGTGGAAAGCAGAGTGTGAAGATGCTGGCACTGGGCTTGGGTCCAGCCAGGGGCTCCCCTCTCCGTCCCCTCCTGGCCTCCCAGGCCCGTTCCCCTGCAGGTCATGGTCACGAGGAGATGAGGCCAGCAGCACCCTGAGAGAGCATCAGGGTCCCTCTGCTGAGTGTCAAGGAGGCCACCTGGATGAGAGCCATGCTAGAGCTCCCAGGAGGCCTCCAGGACCGCGTGCTGGCTGCGCTCTGGTCTGTGCACCTCTGCATCAAGGTTAAACACGCCCCTCCCCACATCAGCTGGGAAGCTCAGGCCATAGCGCCGGCCCTTCCCTTCCCTTTCCTGGAGCTGCAGATCCATAGCACTGGCAGGGTGCAGACATTGGGCAGTGAAGCCCCTGGACTCCTCCCTAGGGGGCTGTGGGTCTTTATTCTGCAGTTTCCCTCCGGGGCAGCTACGTTTCCTGGACGAGAAGAGCCAAGATCCACTATGGAGCGCAGCCTTGCTGGGGCGGGGGGCTCCCAGGTGGAAGGCTGTGAGGAGAGTTACCTGCTGCCTGTGGCCTGCTGCAGGGTGGGAGTCCCTAGGGAAGGAGGCAAGGATGCGGGAGATGCCAGTGCGCAAGCTGTTTGCTGCTGAGCTTCTCTGAGGCCGGGCCAAAGAATCTGTCTGTCTCCAGTTCTCCTCTTGGGTCATGCTGGGTGCCCCTTCTCTGTGATGCATGCTGGCTGTCTGCTTGCATCATCTCTCTCTGTCTGTCTCTGTCTCTCTATCTGTCTCTCTCCCTATCTCTCCCTGTCGTGTGTCCCCCCACCCCCTGCTAGCCTCCATGTCCAAATTTCCCTTTTGCAGGGCCTGCAGCCCTATGGGACCAGGGTCTGGTCCAAGGACTTCATCTCAATTAATCATATCTACAAAGACTCAGATTCTAAACAAGGTCATCTTCTGAAGCTTCAGGAGTCAGCCTTCCAATAGGAATTCTGAAAAGGACAAAATTCAATCTGGAACACCAAGGGAGGTCACATATAAGAGACTAGCGGTGTCCAGGATCCCTGGGAACTGCTCAATGTCCTCGTAGGGCTTGGTAACTCCAAAGAGAGTGTCACAGTTTTGACTGTGCAGCTCTGGCAAAACCTTGTGAAATTCCTGACTTGTATAAATTGTTCTTATTATGTAACCGAAAGCTAGAAGTTTTCATCATCTGGCACATGTTATATTTGTCAAAGAAATAAACTATGTCAGATGTTAGCATAATATTTCATATTTATCTTACCATGCAAAATAGAAATATCATAAAGTGCTCGGTAATTTAGACATTTCCATATTTATTTGAATTTCTAAACTGTCCTCTCTCCATTCTTAACAGGGGCTTGCATAATATTTGTTTTTTCTCATGTCTTGCAATATAACATTTCTTGTCATTCAATGTTTTCTCATGCCCATAAGAAACTAAATTATCCATTATTTTAAAATCTCTCCGAGAACTGTTTGTGAGCCTTCTGTCCTGGGGACAAAAGACTGAGATAAACAGCTTGAAGGAGGAGAAATTCAGTCGGGCTCACAGTTTCTGAGGTTCGGTCCGCAGCTGGCTGGCTCCCCTGCTTTTAGGCCTGTGGGGAGGCAGAGGCAGCGTGGTGAAGGAGGTGGTGGGAGAAAATGCTCACCTCGTGGCGGTCAGGAAGCTGAGCAGCGGCCTGGGAGGAAGGGGCTGGACGCGTGCCACTGTCCCCAGGGCAGGGCCGCTCCTGCTTTT
>PVKN010003468.1:0-37170 GCA_004027915.1 Capromys pilorides
TTTTTTTTTTTTACAATACTGGTGTTTAAACCTAGGACTTTGGATAGGCAAGGCCTATGCTTGACTGCTTAGGCCTAAGACGCCATTCTTTTTTTTTTTTTTCTTTAACAGGCTCTCACTATGTAGCTCAGGCTGACCTTCAACTCTCTATGTAGACCTGGCTAGCCTCAAACACATAGCGATCGTCCAGCCTCAGCCTTGAGAGTGTTGCAAGTACAGGCATGTACCACCCTGCCTGGCTCTAAGGCTCCATTCTTAATTCAGTCTCCAACCCCATCTTTTCTCATTGTCTACTATCTGTTGCCCATTCCAAAGTTCTTAACTCAGCTCAGACTTAATTACTGCATCTGTGATGCTTTATGCAAGTGATTGTTTACACGTCTGCCTCCTGCTACTAGATTGTGAGCTCCATGAGGGTAAAGGCCGTGACTTATTTGTCCTTTTTTTTTTTTTTTTTTTCTAGCCCTTGAATAGTGATGGCAAAACTCTCAGAGCTTTCAGTAATATAACCTGCTGTTGCACATATGCCCTAAGTTCGCCACTACAGACCTAGAACAATTCTTGATGTGTGATAGCAGGCCTTCAACAAATGAATAAAATCTTTCTGGAAAGTATTATCTTAGCCCCAAGCTAGCTCCCTCATCCTCTAAGCCATGCATAGGTAGCAGTAATGTGCTTAAATCACTCTAGTTATGCATTCTCCTCACCCACTCAAAGTAAGCAAATATTTTTATTTTTTGCTTGCTTCCAAATATACCCATTATATTAAGGTCTTAACAAAAATACATGGCATTCAAACTGGGTGATTTGGTGAGTTTAATAAAGAGCATATTAACAAGGGTGAGGGCGAGATTTGAGGAACCCGTCAAGCAACAGTGCAGTACTGCAAAGCTACCACCGCCAAGGAGCTGGCACCAAGCCTAGACACCAAGGGGGTAAAGAAAGGGAGTGGTTACTAGAACTGGAGAGTCATGAAACAGAAAGTTGCCAGCTGAGTGTGGTGGCCCATGCCTGTAATCCCAGCACTTGGGAGCTGGTGCAAGTCTGAGGTCAGCCTGGACTATGTAATGAGTTCAAAGCCAGGCTGAACTACAATAGTGAGACCTGATGTTAAAATAAAAAAAAAAATATATATATATATATATATATATATATATATATATATATATACACACACACACACATACATACACACACACACACACACACTGCCTTGGGTAGGGGAATACACTACCTTTGGGTAGTGTCAGGGAAGACGGGGAAATAAACAGCTTAAGTTCATTTTCCTCCCATCCTAGCCTTTGGTCCCTAAGAAGAGTCAGAGCTTTTACAATGACTGGGGGAATGGGGACTATGGATGCTGTGTCATCCATTTGCTGTCTACCTTCTATCTTACTCTGTGTTCTGCAAGGCTGATTCATAAGGACTGTATCAGTGGACTCCCCTGGTCTCTGGTTTTTTTATCCATGGGAGGATACTATGGGCTAAATGTGTACCCCCTCAAAAAAAAAACCAAGTCTTATGTTGAAGTCTCAACTTCCAATATCTCAAATGTGACCTTATTTGGAAGCAGAGTCACTACATATATAATTAGTTAAGATGAGGTCATGGACCTTTATCAAATAGAATTGATATTCTTACAAAATGGAAAATGTGTAAACTAGGCATGGTAGTGCATATGTGTAATCCCTGCACTCAGAAAACTGAGGCAGGAGGGTTGCCACAAGGCCTACATGGACTACACGGTCAGACAATGCCCCCATCCAACGCTGCCCCGCAAAAGAAGAAAATCTGGAATACAGATTTAGGAGAAAGAGAAGACCATGAGACAGTCAAGTGAAGGTAAAGGCTGATCAGGGCAGTACTTCTACAAGCCAAGACTTGCCATCAAAACACCAGAAGCTAGAGGACAGACATGGAACAGATTTTTCTCACAGCTCTAAGAAGGAAATAAAGGGCCGGCCAAATAGCTCAGTGGATTAAAACACCTGAAAGCAGGCACAGGGGCCTGGGTTTGATCCTAGGGCCTGTTGTGCCAGCCCTGTCCCCGGGACCCACTGAGCCACTAACTGAGACTGGGTGTGGTGGCATGGACCTGTAATCCCAGCTCTTGGGAGCCTGTAAACAAGCGGATCACTATGAGTCCGATCTAGTAGTGAGACTCTGAACACCCTGTAGACCCTTCCCTAAAATACGAAAAAAAAAAAGAACTAAGTAACCCTGCTGACACTTTTCTCCAGAATGTGAGGCAAAAAAAGTTTTTGTCATTTAAGCCACCCAGCTTGTGGTATTTTGATACAGTAAGTCTCACAAACTAAGAGATCAGGGGCTGGGTTACACAAATAGCCTATGCTGTGAACACCACATTTTCCCAATTCTTTCTGCAGTTCCCCCCCCTTTTTTTTTTTTTACTGTAGCCCCTTTTTAAGTGGACCATTAGCACCTGCTTTCCTGATCTTGCTGTCTCCAAAGTCACCAAGGCTGTTTCTCAGAGGTCAAATCTGACCTTTTTTTGGTCATATTTCTAGATCATTCTATAACTTATTAGTTATTTGTAAGGTCCATATCTGTATCATGTCCATTGACTTTCTTCATTTCTTTCCTTTTCTATTACAGATTCCCTGAGGTTGTTCCCATATCCTTCTCTTCCAGTTACTCTTGGTCCTCCAGTTAGAAATTGCTGGCCACACTCCCTCCTCTGATGGTTTTGCTTGGCTCTTCTGTACACAAAAAACCCCATTGGTTCTACAACTCTTAGATAAAAATCCAAACTTCTAAATCAAGCATGGTGGTGCACACCTGTAATTTCAGCTACTGAGGAGGCAGAGGTAGGAGGATCTTAAGTCCAAAGCCAGCCTAAGCAAATGGGTAAGACCTTATCTCAAAATAGATACACAGATGACACATAGAGGATAGGAAGAAAGAGCACGCGGAGGATGTAACCCAGTGATATTAGTGTCCCTGGGTTTTATCCTTAGCATAAAAAAAAAAAAAAAAAAAAAAAAAAAAAAAAAAAAAAAAAAAAACCACCTCTCCCAAACTCCTTAAACATTTAAGCCTGATATTAGACTACCTTTTCTAAGTCTTCTGGAGTTCAGGAATTCCCCAACTATTAACACTTCAGATCTCTCTCTTAGTTACCTTTCTCATCTTTGAGACATGGTACCTGATACGTGCAAATAAAGTAGGAAAATTCATTTTAGCTTTTTTTTTTCCATAGAGGCTTCAGTCCATAGCTGGCTGGCTCCAAGGCAGGGCAGCATGGCAGTGGGCTACTGCAGAGGAGGTTGCTCATGGCAGGGCAATCAGGAAGCAGAGAAGGGGATCAAGAGAAGAGGAGACACTCTTCTGGACCACGCCCCCACTGACCCGCCTCCTCTGACCGGGCTTCACCTGCCAACATCACATTGAGCTATAAACTCATCAGTGCACTAATCCACTGATGAGCATCACACCCTTAGTCCAATAGCCTCTAAAAACCCCACCCATGAATGCAACAGGCTTTTAACATCCAATATAAACCATAACAATCCCTGTTTTCCAAGGTAACCGCATATAGGAAGCATGAAAGCTCAAAAGTCACAAAAAAAAAAAATACTAAGTTTGGATTTATAGGCACAAGTTTTTCTGTCATCAATGGGTTGACCTGAGGCTGACTGGACAACAGCTTTTTCCAATCTCTCTCTTAAACAGTACAGGATATTGTTGGGGTCACAAAGGTCAGATATTAAACCCTAGCTCTACTAGCCATTGGCTGCATGCCTTTGCTTAAGTTTCTAACCTCATCCTGACCCAGTTTCTTTTTGTATAAATTATAATGAGCAAGTCATAGTGGTGCATACTTGTAATCCCAACACTAGGGAGCCTAGGCAGAAGGATCACCATGAGTTTAAGGTCAGCTTGGGATTAGTGAGTTCAAGGTCCACCTGAGCTACACAGCAAGACCTTGTCTCAAAATAAATAAATAAATAAATAAATAAATAAATAAATAAATGCTTTATGGCACTAAAAACTTTTTAAATGTATGTAAACAATTTTAACAGTAGTTAAGTCAATAAATGGTACCCCTTACTTTAATATTGCTACTTCACCTCTGAACATAGTCACATATTCTACTCAAGTCAGTATCAGAGCATTTTTTTCCTTCTTTTCTTTTTGGAGCAGAGTCTCAATATGCAGTTCAGGCTGGCCATGGATTCACTATGTAGCCCAAGCTGGTCTCAAACTCACAGCAATCCTCCTGCCTCTGCTGGGATTACAGGTGTGCACCACCAGGCCTGGCTCAAGCATCACTGAATGGGGAGTCAGACCTGGATTTCTACAAAGCTCTTTGTATGGCCTTGGACCAACTTTTCCCTGGACCTCGGTTTCTCCATCTGTAAAAGATGGGTGTGATGCCCATTGGAAGGTACAGGTAAACCAGGCTAAAATTCCAGACCACTCTCGAGCCCCAAGAGGAGCAGGGCGTGGTAGGGCACACTAGGAAACCTGAGACCGGAGGTTCACCAGGATTTGCAGGTCAGCCTGGACCACACAATGAGAACCTGTTTAAAACACACACACTATCCCCATGAGAGTAAGCAGAGCTTCCTATCGGGTATTTCAACCTTATCTCCTCAGATAGGCAGGTCTGAATCGTGATTCTTTTTCTCGACCATAAAGGCTCCACTGAAGAAGCAAAACACACGCGTTACTCCCTTCCCAGCGGTCTCTGGGCCAGGGGACGCGCTCCGCCCGCCCGGCCCCTCCCAGCCGCCCAGCGTCTCCACTCGTCCGCTTCCCACCCCTGGCCGCCCGCCGTTTCTCCGGTGGCCTCAAGTGCTTTGAGTCAACGAGTTCCGCGCGTTTCGATCACCCACACTTAAAGGCCGGCTGAATGCGTGAGCCCGCGGAGGAGGGGTCACGCAGGAGCGAAAGCTAGTGACCCTAGCACAAACCCGCGGCACAGGCCACACCCCTTGGGCTTTCAGATTCCAACTTCGGGGCCGGCTTCCAATCACACCGCTGCGCACTCTCGTGAGACCCATGACTTGCCCCGGAAGACCCGCCCCCTCCGCGTTAAAGGCCAATGAGCGAGGGCAACGGTTGCGACGGTTGGATTTTGAAGGAGCCAATGAACGCTCGGAGCGGACAGTTTAAGACTCCCGGCTTGTCATGCTGAAGCAAGTTGGGACTGAAACCCGCTTGGGAGCGTGCGGTGACGAACAGCTGTGCTGAGCCCAGCACAGAGGTCTGTCGGGGGTTGGGTGCTGCAGCCGGAGGGCACCTGATTGTGACCCCGCTCTCGCAGGAGCCCTGCGCTGTCCCGAGCACGGTGGTCTGTCCTTCCAGGACTCAGGGGACCACAGCTGCAAGGACCCCATCCCCCCTCCAGACGCTCTCATGGCGCAGTTCGTGTTTGAGAGTGACCTACACTCCCTGCTTCAGCTGGATGCGCCCATCCCGAATGCGCCTCTCGCGCGCTGGCAGCGCAAAGCCAAGGAAACTTCGGGGCCGGGCCCTTCCCCTATGCGAGCCGCCAACAGGTCCCACAGCGCGGGCAGGACCCCAGGCCGAACTCCGGGTGAGTGGGGGGCGGCGGGGCGGGGCAGAGGGAAAGACTGAGAGCAGCCTTCGTGCCTCCGCCCTCGGGAAACCTGGTCAGACTGGCTTCTCTCTCCCTGACTCAGGCAAATCCAATTCCAAGGTTCAGACCACCCCTAGCAAACCTGGAGGTGACCGATATATCCCCCACCGAAGTGCTTCCCAGATGGAGGTGGCTAGCTTCCTCCTGAGCAAGGAGAATCAGCCTGAAAACAGCCAGACACCCACCAAGAAGGTATGCTCCCCAGAGGGGTAAAAGGCATGAGACGTGTGTTTGGATACCAGTTTGCTTACCATTGCCTGTATATGACAGGAGCATCAGAAAGCCTGGGCTTTGAACCTAAATGGTTTTGATGTGGAGGAAGCTAAGATCCTTCGGCTCAGTGGAAAGCCCCAGAATGCCCCAGAAGGTAAGACCTGGAGTTATTGGAGGTTTGTGTCAGTCCATCTTCAGGGTCTGTTCTTCCTACCCAAGTTTGAGGGCAGGGAAGGTGTCAGTTTTCCTAAGATCTAGATCCATTCCATTCTGCAGGCTACCAGAACAGACTGAAAGTGCTCTACAGCCAGAAGGCCACACCTGGTTCCAGTCGAAAGACCTGCCGCTACATTCCTTCCCTACCAGACCGGATCCTGGATGCCCCTGAAATCCGAAATGACTATTGTTAGTGCTGCTTCATCCTTGCCTATGGTTGGAGAAAGAGGGACTGGCAATTGGGCCTAGAAACTCATGCTCTTTCCTTTCTACACAGACTTGAACCTTGTGGATTGGAGCTCAGGTAATGTACTAGCAGTAGCACTAGACAACAGTGTGTACTTGTGGAGTGCGAGCACTGGTGACATCCTTCAGCTGTTGCAAATGGAGCAGCCTGGGGACTATGTATCCTCTGTGGCCTGGATTAAAGAGGGCAACTACTTGGCTGTGGGCACCAGCAGTGCTGAAGTGCAGGTGAGACTTGTCTCAGGACTGCAACTGTACTGACACCAACCCAGGGGATTGCCGGGCTGGAGGATGTTAATGCGAAGGCCCAATCTCTAATCCTAGTGATCTTCTCTCTCTCCAGCTATGGGATGTTCAACAGCAGAAACGGCTCCGAAATATGACCAGTCACTCTGCAAGAGTGAGCTCTCTAAGTTGGAACAGCTATATCCTGTCCAGGTCAGTGAGTTTTGAGTCTTACAGCAAAAGAAGTCTTAATTTCTATATGCTTCTGCTCCTGAATATACACCTAAAGTGAAGCAGCTCTGACTAGCATACATATTTGGTGTTAACACAGAATAAAATCTCTTCTTCCCTCCCCAGTGGCTCGCGCTCTGGCCATATCCACCACCATGATGTTCGGGTAGCAGATCACCATGTGGCCACACTGAGTGGCCACAGCCAGGAAGTGTGTGGACTGCGCTGGGCCCCAGATGGACGACATTTAGCCAGTGGTGGCAACGATAACTTGGTCAATGTGTGGCCTAGTTCTCCAGGAGAGGCTGGCTGGGTTCCACTGCAAACATTCACCCAGCATCAAGGCGCTGTCAAGGTAAGAGAGGCCTTGGGTTGAGACCTTTGCAGACCCTCAGCTATAACCTGGGAACTATCAAGGAAAGATGGATGGTAAGGTTAGGCTGGCTTTGTCTTTGACCTGTATAGCTCCTGGTCTGGCTCAGGTATCTGTTAACCCTGCCTTTATCCCACCTAGGCTGTAGCATGGTGTCCTTGGCAGTCCAATATCTTGGCAACAGGGGGAGGCACCAGTGACCGACACATTCGTATCTGGAATGTCTGCTCTGGGGCCTGCTTGAGTGCTGTGGATGCCCATTCCCAGGTACTCTTTTATCTGCTTCAGCTTCATTTCAAGATAGGTTGTTACTGTTTGTGATTCCAGGACAACTATGTCCTGTACAGTTTCTTCATCAACTCCCCAACTTTTGGGTCAGTCTAATTCCTGAGCTCTACTTCTAAGTCTGGCTTATATCCTACCTCATGTCCTCTAGCCCCCTCCATGTCTCACATTACATTTGTCCCTTCCCCTGCCTCCTTAAAATTTGTTTCTCTCCCTCTTCCTCTGCTACTTTTATTGCTTCAGAATGCTAGAACCTACTAGAAAATCTAAAAGCCTCTTAGAATCTTGTCTTTCCCACTAGGCTCTAGCTGATGTACCTTAGAATTATCATTCACATCTGTCCTATACCCTTTGCCATTTCCCAAGGAAGGCCCACACAATAGC
Organism: Capromys pilorides; assembly: GCA_004027915.1. Taxonomy (NCBI): domain Eukaryota; kingdom Metazoa; phylum Chordata; class Mammalia; order Rodentia; family Capromyidae; genus Capromys; species Capromys pilorides. The sequence continues at coordinate 7,800 of PVKN010003468.1, forward strand.
TTCCTTACTGATCTTTAAATATTCCATCTCCTCCAATCTGTCCTGTACTCTGGTCCAAATGGTTAGTACTATGCCCCTTAAATCCTATTGGTCTCTCATCACCTACAGTGTACAATTTAAATCCATTAGAAAGTTATTTGAGGCTCTTGTTGGTGAGCCTCCCTCAGGTCATTCTATCTTCCTCTACTTTAATTCCCCCCACATGAGGCTTTCACTCTAGAAATGAGCTCTAGGGCAAGATGACTCCCCTTCAAATTCTGACTCTGGAGGCCAGGGATACAGCTCAGTGGCATAAGCATTTGCCTGACAAGTGTAAGATCCTGAGTTTGTTCCCTGGTACTGCCAAAAAAAAAAAAAAATTCTGAGTCTGTAACCTACTACTTTACATGTAGGCTAAGTAATTTATTGAACTTACTTCTGATTAATCTGTAAAAAAAAAAAATCATAGGATTTTTGAAAGGGATTTTATAAGCATTCTAACCCTCAAGTCTAAGTCCATTAGAACGGACTCAGCTCTAAGCATTCCTGGATGCATGTCATGCCCACACCTGCCTCTCTCCAAGGTATGCTCCATCCTCTGGTCTCCGCACTACAAGGAGCTCATCTCAGGCCATGGCTTTGCCCAGAACCAGCTTGTTATTTGGAAGTACCCAACCATGGCCAAGGTGGCTGAGCTCAAAGGTAAGTGGCTAAATGTAAGAAGCCCAACACAAAAGGCCATGCATATGACTGTGTATATGAAGCGTTCAGGATAAATACAAGGAGAAAAGTTAGTATTTGAGCTGAGAAAGTAATGGGACGTGAGAAAATTTAGGGATTAAATGTTGTACAATATTATGCATACACTAAAAACCACTAAACTATTTTTAAAAGGGATTTATTGTATGGTATATTTCAATCAAAATTGGAAAGCCAGGCTAGGAGGATAGCTGTCAAAGGTCTTAAGTGCCTTCCTGGCAAGTGCAAGGACCCAGGTTTAATCCCCGGTACCACATGCCATGTTGGCCACCAAAACCAGGCATGGTACACACCTGAGACAGGAGGTGTGAGACCCTGTACCACACAAATGATTTTTAAAAAAAAATTGGAAGGCCATGGGTGTCTACCTTCATACACACTGCTGTCACTCTCCCCAGGTCACACAGCCCGGGTCTTGAATCTGACTATGAGTCCAGATGGGGCCACAGTGGCATCAGCCGCAGCCGACGAGACCCTGCGACTATGGCGCTGCTTTGAATTGGACCCTGCACGGCGGCGGGAGCGGGAGAAGGCCAGTGCAGCTAAAAGCAGCCTTATCCACCAAGGCATTCGTTGAAGACAAATCCATCACCTCAGTTGTTTTTTATTTTTCTAATAAAGTCATATCTCCCTTTCTTATTGTATAGCATGTGTCCTAGCAGCCTTTTCAGGGGCTCTTTTCCACTGTGATAACTTTGTTTTGGTTTTTTGAGACAGGGTTTCACTATGTAGTCCAGGCTGGCTTTGACTTCAAGGCCCTTCTTCTAAGCCTCTCAATTGCTGGGATTACAGGAGTACACCACCACACCTGGCTCAGAGAACTTCTTAAAAATATCTTAGATCCTGGGTGTGGTTGTACACCCTATCATCCCAGCACTAGGGAGGCAGAGGCAAGAGGATCACTGAGTTCAAGACCAGTGTAGGCTATAAAGTGAACTCAAGGCCAATTTGATTTGCATCGTGAATCCCTGTCTCAGACCAAAAAACATCTTAACAGGAGATTTCATCATCCTTCCTCTTTACAGACAAGACTAACGCAGGCTCTGTACCTGGGTCCCCCCCTTCATTCACACATGTATGTACAATTTCAGTTTCCTGTCACTTTAATTAAGATACAAGTGAATGAGTACACAGCCTCTCCAGCTTGCATTCCCAGGCCACCCACCCTTGATCTTTGGCCCAGAAGCTTCTCTGCTTCTTGTGGAGTGGAGGAGGGAGAGGGAGCCTTAGTTCATAGTGACAGATTATTGCTGACCTCTTCAGTGTGAGGAAAAAGGCCACAAGACCCTGGTGGGGACCAGCCCTGAGTGTTTCTTTCCCAAGTTTCAGGCAGGGAGACGAAAGAAAGTGTCCAGCCCTTTCAGCCTCCAGTTGTGGAGTGGCAGAGGGCAATGAGGCCACACCCCAGAGCTGGCGGGCAGGAGTGGAACAACGGAAGCAGTGGTCGCTGTGGACCAGCTGTGAGAAGGGAGAGTCCCCGCTCAGTCCTGACCACAGAAGCCCTGTCACAGGAGTAGTGGAGAGGACTTGGATGGATGCTGCCCGCGGTGCAGTCCTGAGGCACTTAGGTGGGCGCCTGTCTAGGCCATGCTTCTCAGTTGGCCTTGACCTTGGCGATACCTGGAGCACCATTTTGTTGAAGTACACGGGGCAGCCGCTTGCCTTTGGTGTAAGACTGATACCAGAAATTAGAGAAGAGCACAAAGAAGATGGTGCCGTACATCCAGATGAGGTGGATGATGACTGGGTACTGGTAGCTGCAGCTTGGCATGAAGTAGTACTGGCTGATGTGCAGTGAGACCAGGACAAACTGGATCTAGGATGAAGAAAGGCAAGGATCAGGAGATGAAGACTTGAAAAGCAGGGAGATGAACTGGAGAGAGGGAGCAGACAGAGATCAACACCGAGGAGGGAAGAATGGGGTCAAAGGTGAGATGGTTGGGATAAAGACAGAATTCCAACTAGCAGTGTCAGAGGGGATAGGTATAGACCATTGGGCCCCTCACCAGCTGAATGGCTGTCATGTGCTTTTTCCACCAAAGGTAGGGCTGAGCCACAGGCCCAAGGGCAGATAATCCATAGTACAGGTACATGACAACATGCACAGAGGAGTTTATCATGGCATGGAAAGAGCCCATTCCTCCTGTGAGGGGACAGTAAAACAGGGTCAGAAGAATCAAGACTCACTCACTAGTCTTCCCTAGTGGCCTTCAGCACTCACCTGGGGCAAAATTTACCCCCCACCACCAGCTCCAGGGAAGCACTGAGTGATGGAAGACATGTAGGAAAGTCACCTGCCCATCTTTCTTTCGGAGAATAAAGATCACCTGAGAGAAGAGTGGGGGAAGGTTCAGAGACAGGGCCTTCTCTCTACGCTCAAGTTCTCCTATCTCTTGTAACTACTTACTGTGTCCATCAGCTCAATGAACTTGGAAAAGAGGAAGAGCCAGGCCACTCGAACCATCTGTAAGAGGTAGGGCAGCCTTAGGACCCCACATATGGCTCCAAGAGCCTCCCTAAACTGAACTATAAACACAGATCATATCTCAACTTTCCCCAACTCCAGGTTTCCTAAGACCTAGCCCTATCCTTTACTTACCCTAAGTGCCTCTGGGCTGTTGGAAAAGTCCACAGGGTCACAGCGCCAGGTGTAGGTACTCAGCCAGCCAGACATCAGGAACTAGGAAGCAGTGTATCAATCAGACCGCCAGAGTTCTGCTCTCAAAGCATCCCTCCCCCTCTCTAGCCAAAAAATGGACAAAGTGAACCTGAATCTCTCCAGAAAGGAGAGAATGTCAGGCTCTGGCCCAACCCCAACACGCTTTTAAGTGTTGGCAGGAATTACAATCCAGGGATCATGGCCTACCTCATAGACAATGTAGAGGGACAGTGCCACCAGGGAGAAGTTGTAAACAATCATGAAGCTTCGGAGTTGGAAGGGCTTCCGATTAGCCATGATGCGAGGTCCAAGGGAGAGGACGAAGTACACGTAGGTTAGAAGGATGGAAGTCATTAGCAGGGGGGACCCCATCATAGGGTAGCTCTTGACCCGAGGATCTATGAATAAATGTCAAAGGAGTCAAGAAAGGTCACAGGGTTCACAGGAGACTCACCAGGTCTGCAGTTATGAAGGGTTCATAGGCGATCTCCCCATAGGACACAGCCCTAGATCCTAGAATCCCAGGAAAGAAGGAAAGGGCCAGTGGACAGCATCTTACCTGAATACTTCATCACCTCCTGGTACCAGTTCACAACAGCCTCCATCCTGGCTAAGGACTCTGTGGAACATAGAGGGTGGACATGAAAACAGGGTGTACTGTACAATCCCATCCAACACCTCACAGGGACAAAACACACAACAGACAATTCAGATGCTACACTAAGAAAGGGAAGAAGTACCAAGAAAGGAAGGCACCGCTAGGATCTGGGGGAGGAGGCAACTTGGCCAGGAGACCTACTCCCCATGCAACTCACCTCCCATACCACCCTTGCTCTCCACACCTTGCTTTCTCCTCTACTCCCCAGAGTTTTACTTCCTGTCTTTCCTTCTAACTCCATGGCAGAATTCTTAATTCCTGGTTTTCTTCCAGAGTCTTCTCAGCTCATGAGCATGGAACTCATTTCCAGAATGAATCTTTTCACCAAGTCTCACCTCTACTCTCTGGCTCAGAGCAGTCCTTCCCTCCTGGGAGTCCTCCCTTCAGTCCATTCTCCCCTGCTAGACTCATCTCCTTGATCCTTTCTGGAACCTCAACAACCCAGGGTTCCTCCCCTGCCAAACACACATGTCTGTGGGTCTCCCCTCTGCCTTCCAGGACTCTTACCTCCAGGCTCCTCTCCCTTCCTCTCTTCTCTCACACAGCCCTTCCTCTCCAGGAGCCAGGCTCTTAGAGATTCATGCCCTAGTGGCTCCACCTGTCTGACTAGATCTGGAAGCAGCCCCGCCTTCTTTCCCGCCCCTACCCCCTCTGTATTGGACACTGAGTGGAGGGTGGGTCCAGGCCACAGGTCAGTGCCTAGAGAAGCAGGACCCACCAAGATTGGGAAAGCCCAGTAAAGCCCCAGATGTACCACCCACAACCCTGGATCAGCTACATGAACTAAGAACCTAGGTTCCCCAGTAACCTTCCCTAGAATATCCCCAGCAATGGTCCAAGAAAATGCCAAAATTTCATACCCAGCATCCATTCCTGGGCAGTCACAAATTCTCAGCTTGTCCTACTTCAGAATAAGTACAAGCACCTTTTCTTCCCAGGAAGGGGCATGGAAGCCAGTGGCATGTGAGGAGGTAGAAACGGGGGAAGATCTCAGCAATTTCCTAATGGGCCAGGCCCTCTCTCCCAGGTCAGCAGGAGGGCCAGAGGAGGGCTCACAGGGAGGACACAGAACCTCTGCCTCGACCCAGGAGAGCCTGGGACTCTGATACTGTCCAAGGACTCCAGGCAGTTGCCCACAGCAGGGCAACAGGTGCTCTCAGTCCCTTCCCCACAAGAAACATGTACAATGCACCCTCTGACACTTCCAGCAGAGGCTGCACATGCCCCTTGGGCACTCCTATCCCAAGGGCTCCCTCACACCTCATCATCCCACCCTTCTTCAGACGCACCATGGCAAGGCCCCAGTCCCTGTCACAGACACACACTGGCACACTTGCACATACCTGCCTGTCACACAGCTCCTGACCACTCCGACAACACATGCCCCATACCACAGGCTCGCACACATCCATGCACAGCCCACATACTCGTGCTGGTTTGCCCAGCCCAACACACTACCCAAACGGACCTCCACAGACTATGACATGCGTGCTTTCCAAGCCTTACGAAACGCCTGCAACTGCATTCGGGTCCTGTGGAACCCTGTGCAAAAGCATCATAACACTCACAGGCTCGAGCCCACACCTGCTCGAGTTACACATCTAGGTTACTCACAGGTGTGAGCCACCAAGAGCTCAAAGAACATCTGATCACTCACACCATAATCAGACATGCACCTCGCTGGGTCACACACCGATCTCTTTTGGTGGGTGACTCCTCATTTCTTCTTGGCAGACTTGTAGGTGGCCTAAGCTATGGTAGGGCCCAGCACTTAGGCGTGTGCTCTCACACACAGTTCCCCTGCCACACGTGAGCTAGCTCCTTATCTCTCTCAACCACTACCCCTAGTTCACCCCCACAGGCGCACAGGCAACCTGGAGGTCAGGAGGGACTGGAGGCTTGGGGGAAGGACTGCTCCCCAAGGCTGAGGAAGTCTGGGTGTGCCCCCACTGGAGAGCTCAGCCGGTTCCTTCCTTTTTAAAATGGATGTAAGGGAAAAGGACACTCACTGGCAAAGGAAAGGGAAGGGGAAGGGAGGAGAGAGAAGAGGATGGACAGGGGCAAGTCCAGGAGGTGGCGGGGAAGGTCTAGGTGAGCACAAACAGGAGCAGCGGGGGTAGAGGGGTGGCAAGGCCGGGCCCCAGGAGCTGGGACCATCCACCCACTCGCCTCGGAACAGCCTCGCCCACTGCCTGGACAGGGCTGGGCAGGGCTGGGCACGGCAGGGCACGGCAGGGCACGGCAGGGCGGGCCGGGCCGGCCCGGCCAGCTAGGCAGGGGGCGCCGGCACGTGGGGAGCCGTGGCAGAGTCAGACTCACCAGCGGGGACCAGGCGGGCAGCGGCGAAGGGCTCGGAAGAGAAGGGCCAGACGAGTCCCTGGGGCCAGCCTGCCTGCCACTTCCTCATCTGCTGGGCCGACTTTCTGTCACCGGGGGGAGGGGGCGGGCCGGCGGGGGGCGCCTGCTGATTGGGCGGCCGGCCGAGGAGCAGGGCAGTCCGCGCCCGCTCGGCCGCGGGGCGGGGGCAGGGGCGGGCCGCGCGAACCGGGGCAGGAAGCGGCCCAGCCCCGGCTCCCACCCCTTCCCTCGCAGCTCTGGGCGGCAGCGCCGGGTGCTTGCGGCCTGGCCTGCCTGAGAGGTACCTGCCTCCTCCTGATGCTCAGTGTTCGAAGAACCCATTCTCCGCCCTACGACCGGCCCACCGACAGGATCCACGCATCGCTGTTAGCGGCAGCGCAACCTGGGCCTCGGGGGCTCAGCTCCAGGGCTAAGGCCGCCCCTCAAAGATCCCCCTGTCCAGCGAGGCAAGCGAGGCCAGAGCAGAGGGCCAGCTGCATGCGAAGGGCTGACGGACTGGCAGGGTGGCAGGGAGGACTTAGCGGGATGGAGCAGCTGGCCACCGTTGCCTATGTTCTCAGCCTATAAAATTGGTTGTGTCTCAGCATTTAAGAGCTGCCTCCGTGAAAGAAGTGAGAGAGTAGGCCCGGGCAAGTGGCCTGGGCGACAACAGGTAATCTGTGGCTAAATTGGCCTTCAAAGTAATGAAAGAAAAGAAAAAAAGGAATTTAAGTTGGTTGATTGTGGCTGAGTGTAGCAGGTCTTAAAGGCCAAATGGGGCAGTCTGATTTTTATTCTAGAAGCAGAGGAGAAATTGAAGATTTTAAAGGAGGCTGTAATCAGGCTTGTATCATTCATCATGTATTGACCACCCACAGTGTCCAAGACTGGATTAGTGACTCCTTTTCTGCACTTGGAGCTTAGGTGATGAGGATCCTATAGGGAGGTGGGAGAAAGACAGCAACCAGAGCTGAGGAGAAAACTGACAGGATTGGCAGAGGGGATGCGGAGATTTCCCCCAGGTGTACTGTATCATTATACATTTAGTGATCACTTCTAGACTGCCTGGCCCCTGACTCTGCATATCTACCATTTAGCCTGAACTTTGGGGGCAAGGACCAGGTTTCAGTGAAATGAAACTACCTCCAGCAGCTCCTGGAACTGTGCTTTGCATACAGTGACCCAGTAACTGCTGGCAGGGTGGGATGGTATACATGGAGGCAGAATTAGGGAACACAGAAGGGGTGGTGGCTGGGAGGAATATGTGCATAAATGGTGAGATGTAGTTTCAGTTTCATTTTAGAGCTTAAGAGCCAGCTGCTGAGGAGACAGCTCAGAGGTCTAAGCACCTGCCTGGTACGCACAAGATCCTGAGTTCAATCTCCAGTACCACATGCTATGCCCTGGGAACCCTGGGCATGCCATGCTAGCCACTGAAACTGGGCATGGTGGTGCACACCTTAATCCCAGTGCTGGGGAGGCTGAGACAGGAGAATCACTAAAAGTCTGAACCGCACAGTGAAACCCTGTATACAATAAAGAAAGAAGTCAGAAGCCAAAAATACAGCTCTGGACTACTATTAATACTTGCCCTTGAAAGGAAATGGCCAAAGCATCCAACTGAAAAGCTCAGCCTCTTTAGCATTGTACACTAAGCTGGTGCACTGATCTGGTTCACTGTACACTGGTCTAGTTCCCACCTGTTCCTTTCATCCTACCTGTGTCACTGTCCTGGGCCACAGCCTGGGCATTATGCATCTCCCAGGTGTCAGCATCCTTTGTCATTCCCCAACCCTCAATCCTTACGTTGGTTCAACTAAGGCACAGTCAGGGCTCTCAGGCAGTAAGTCACTTTCCCTAACTACAAGCTTTCTCCGCAAAAGCCATATTTTAGTCATTTCTGTCTCTATCTGACAACCAGTTGACCTGCTACAGTATACTGAATGTTATAGTGAGTGAAACAATGAAAAAGAAAAGAGATCCAGGGATCCACAGTCCAGACAAAGTTTAAAAGTTATTTCACTTCCTTCTTGAGTGGTAGTCAATATTTATTGAAGGCTTAATGTCCTGCAAGTATATGCTAGTAGCCTTCAGGTCATATTTGACTCCCAAGTCCTGAGTTTAAGTGTTTTAATGACTGGCTATGTGACTTTATATAACTTGTGAAACCTCTATAATATGGGAATGATAACAGTACCTCATAAAATTATTGACAATTAAAGGAGATAAGCCAAATAAAGCAAGTAGCATGGTCTCACAACATTTAATAAGCAAGGTGGGTAAACTACCTAATATATCAAGGTACATACTTGAGTGTGTACAAATGCAACAGATACCTCCTACACACTGTGTACAAATCCCAGACTCCACTATATAAAGATGGTAGTAGATTATTAAACTGCCTCCAAGACCAAACAGAATAGTAACTAGAAACTATACATTGGTTTACCTGGACCAATTGATAATTGACCAAGAAGCCCTCAGGACATGCTGACTAATCAGAGAAATGAATATATGCAAACTAGTTTGTTCAGTTCTTGTCCTGATCCTAAAGTAAAACATCTCCCAATCCCTTTTTTTTTTCTTTTTCTTTTTTGGTCTTTTTGAGGCAGGGTCTCGCTATGCAGTTCAGGCTGTCCTTGAGCTCACTTTTCTAGCCCAGGCTGGACTCGAACTCGCACCAAGCCCCCTGCCTCAGCCTCCCAAGTGCTGGGATTACAGGTGTGTGCCACCACGCCTGGCTTTCCCAATCCCTGATATAGAGCCAAGTCCTACCAAATGTTATATCCATGGCCCTGGAGTTCCTCCGAAACAGTCTAGTGGAGAAGATATAAATGAACAATTTTAGAAGTCTAGGTCCTCCCCTAGATATAAATCCACAGTGTTATGAAAACACTAGTGGGGGGGGGAGGTAGGGAGCTGCCTTAACAGGGGTGGGGAGGGTGGGAGGTAGTGGCAGTGGTAATTCTTTTTTGTTTTTCCTTTGTTTTTTGAGACAGTCTTGCTTTGTAGTCCAGGCTGGCCTCAGATGTGTGGCGATCCTCCTGCCTCAGCCTCTCAAGTTCTGGGATTACAGGCATGCATTGCCAAGACAGCTCATTCTTCAGGGTTTCATAGAAATTATACCTAAGTTGAGCATTAAAGGACATTTTCTAGAAGGCAGGAAAAATCACCACCTGTATGAACTCAACTAGTTCTATTCTTGTTGGAAGCTCTGTGTCCTGTCTCTCGCCCCTGCCTCCACCTTCCAAGCATGTGTTACCAGGCCTCAACCTTATAGGCATGTGTCACCAAGCCCATCGCTTGGAAAAATTCTAAAATACTAATGACACTGGGCGTGGTGCTGCACACTAAATCCCAGAACTTGGGAGGCCAAGGCAGAAGGGTCAGCATGAGCTGGGGCTGGAAAGACCTGTGGCTGCCAGGAGAGACTGATGCATATGTTCATCTGTTACCTGGAATCCCACTCATCTGGAAGAGTGAGGAACAAGACCTCATCTATGCCTGGGTGGCCAGAGCCACATACCATAGATTATCATTTAGTGTTGGCTGAACTGCAGAACTCAGAAAAGGAGGGACTGTTAGAACCTGCAGGAAGAGCTCTGGAAAGAGAAAAGGGAGGCTTTTCTTAGTGAACAAATCCAACTAGGCTGTTAGGATGAAAGAAAGAGAGCAAGATATGGAAGATATGTGAAAGGGCAAAGAGGAAAAGAAGCCTATCCTAGTCAGTATTCTCTCTGGCAAGCACAAGGCCAGTTGCTTTCCATATGTGCTTGTAGTTGAGATTTGTAAGATCAGTACTTTTCTTTTTTTCTTTTTCTTTCTTTTCTTTTGAAACAGGGTCTCTCTATTCAGTCTATGCTGGCCTTGAACTCACCAATGAGCCCAGGATGGCTTCATACTCACAGCAATCCTCCTATCTCAGCCTCTTGAAAGCTGGGATTACAGGCGTGGACCATCACACCTCACTAAGTGTTTGGGTTTTTTTATTTTTTGTCTTATTTTTAAAAATGAGTTTAAGGCCCAGTGTGATGGTGCATGCCTGTAATCCCAGTACTTGGGAGGCTCAGGAAGGAGGATTACTGTGAGTTCAAGGTCAGCCTGGGCTACAAAGTGAGTTCAAGGCCAGTCTGAACTACATGGTGAAATTCTGTCTCAAAAAGACCTAAATAAATGAATATGAAGAATTTAGTTTGTATAGACATGTCCTGGAGATTTTTGAGTAGGAAGTTGATATAATCCCCATGTGCTTTGAAAGGCTGGCAATAACAAGTACAGGTACTTCTCATTTAATGATCTACCTGCTTAATGACTGTTTGGCCTTATAACCTACTGGCCTTTTTTTCTGTACAGTATACCTTGTTTATGCAGTACTGTAATTTTTGCTGATGGAACTGTATAGTATAGTACTGTAGTTTTGCTTGGTTATACATTACAGTACCACTTGTAACAGTTACACAAGTAAAAGCAAAGTCACGAAGTTGGAGTTTCCTTTGACCATTTCTCTGTTCAGAATATCATAAAGTACACACAACATGCAGTTCCTCACTTAGTGACCTAGCTGCAGGACCTTAACTCATTGGTAAATGTGGGATGTCAGTACTGTCAAGAGAAAAGGAGGAAGGCCAGCTGCAGACCACCATGACTTAATAAGGTTTAACCAAGACCAGTGGTAGAGAGAAGGAAAGCTGGGATTATAGGCATGGACAGAGTAGAGACAGGACCCAGAACTGACACAATGTTGGTGAGTTGGATAACTCAGATGGAGTGAATGGAAAAAATAAATGCAGCTTGAGACATGCTGCGTTTGAGGCAAGAGGGCACATTCAGCAGGCAATCTGAAAAACTACTGTAAATACATAAAACTCCAGAAAAAAAAAAAAAAATCTAAAGATTGTCTCAATATATAAGAAATCTCACAAGGCATTCTGTGGTAGCTTTAGTTTGGATTGCATTTGACACTTTCCCACCCTCCTGTTTGTGTTCCCTTTAAGGAACTACTCCCCAAATCTCTGGTTCATTAATCCAGGTGTCCTCCGCTTTCTCCCAATCCAGGTTCCTGGTGGCATTTACCACAATACAAAATTTTTCCAAAATGTTTTATTTTTATTTTGTGATGATGGGGATTGAACCCAGGGTTTCATGCATGCTAGGTAAGAACTCTCTAGTCTATATACCTCTAGTTCTTTTAGGAAATCTTTTTTTTTTTTTGTGGGACCAGGGTTTGAACTCACGACCTTGCACTTGCCAGGCAGGCGCTTGTGCCACGGAGCTATCTCCCCGGCCCAAGTCCTTTTAAATTTTTGCTTTGAGACAGGATCTCAAAGTTGCTCAGGCTGGCCCAAAGTTATGACTGTCCCACCTTAGCCTCTGAGGAGCTGGGATTACCGGTATGTACCACTGCATCTGGCTCAGAGTTCTCCCATGAGATGAGCTATAACGATGTGGAACAGAGAAATGCAGAGACAAACAACTCAGACATTTGAGCCCCTGAGCCCATTCAAAGCCATCATGTAACCCAAATACAACTCTGTGCCTCTTCCTTTTGCTTTTTGTTAAGATCGTTTCACTGTATGTTAAAATCAAAAGTCTAATCTACTATTAAAAATTATTTCTCAAGAGGATGAGTATAAGAATAGCATCGTATTCCTTTCTATGAAGCCCTAGACCTTGTCTGTACTTCTAGGAAGCTAGGACTTTATCCTACAAAAAAAAATGATGTCTATTTTAAAAAGTTTAAATTATTTTTAGATATGCTGGGTTACAGGTACATAAACCCACTTTACAGGGGCAGCAGGCTTCTTAGAAAATGTGATGTCCTTCAAAGTTAAGTAATTTGCCTAAGGTTAAACAATGGGTAAGCAGCCAGATCAGGCTTTGAATTTATAAAAAATAACTGTAATAGAATTATGCAAGTATCATAGAAGTTCTTCTATCATATCATAGAAGAATGGTCAAGTAGATAGGAGGAGGTGGTAAGAACTTTATAGGAGTGATACTTTAACTGGAGAATGAACCTCAACCAGATGAATAAGGGGGTGAGAGCAGGAAAGAGAAGACAAACATTCCAAGTGGGCAAACCATGACATACCTGGAGAACAAGACAGCCACTGGGTTACTCAGCTACAGCTGAAAGCACAGACAGTACAGTGGTGAGCACTGGAGAGGCCATAACATGATGGGAAGGCAGGCAAGCGTGGGAACTGAGGAACTCTGGTTCCAATAGTCAGCCACTGACACAGCCACTCTGAAGAGCTGACTTAGCAGGCACAAGAAATAAAGCAGGGACTCCTCACAGACATACAGAAACCTATGAGCTGGAAAGGACAGACTGCAGGAAAACTGTGGAACTGCCTGTAGTTTGGACAGAGAGAAGTTACCAGTTAGAAATGATAGGCCATATGTGGTAGCACACACTTGTAATCCCAGCACTCAGGAAGTTGAAGCAGGAGGATCACTGAGAGTTTGAAACCAGCCTGGGCTACAAAGTGAGCTCAAGGCCAGCCTGAGCTCCATAGTGAGATGCTGGCTCAATAAGACAAAAACAAACAACCAGAAGAAGTGATAGAAAAGATGGGCTTCAGTCAAAATAAGACAGTTGAAGTCTAAACTGCAGTTTAAGAGAAGCACATAGGCAATAACTAAGTGGGAGAAAGTCACAAAACTAGATTCAAAATGGATTCATCATGTCAGGCAGTTAAAAAGGTTCCCAGGCTGGCCAGGTAGCTCAGTGGATTAAAGCGCCTGCTTAGGCAGACACAGAGACTGAGGATCGATCCTCAGTGTGCCCTGCTGGCCCCACCCCCAGGGCATACTGAGATGGTGGTTGAGACTGAGCATTGTGGTGCATGCCTATAATCCCAGCACTTGGGAGGCTGAAAACGGGGAGGATTACTATTTGTCCAGTCTGTGTAGTGAGATCCTGTACTACATGAAAAAAAAAAAAAAAAGGTTCCAGTGTCTGGTCTCCAGTGGCTGCTGGGAAATAGTGTGAGGCATGAACCTGGCACACAGGGCAAGACACTGGCACAGGGAAGCTGCACAGGGAAGGAGTGGTTGCAAAATCTTAGAGAGGAGTTGGTCGGTCATTTATTAAAATAACTGACAGCAAATTTCTAGCTGCTGTCCTGGTGATAGCTCATGTGTACTGAGCTCTTATTGTCAGGCATTCACAGTAACTCTGTGAAATATCCATCATTATCATTCATAGGAAACGGAAGCATAGAGGTAACTAACTTGCCCAAGACCTCACAGTGGTCAGGACTCGGAGTTGAACCCAGGAAATCTGGCAGTAGAATATACCGTTTCGACCAAAATGGTTATTGTACATTACCTCTCCAAAGTAAAACTATAATAAAAGTAATAGTAATAGGGCTGGGGAGGTAGCTTGGCAGTCTAAGTGCCTGCCTGGCAAGCACAAGGACTCAAGTTCAATTCCTGGTACCACAGGCTTTACTACTGTGCTGGCCACTGAAACTTGGTGTGGTGGCACACACTTGTAATCCCAGCATTGGAGAGGCTGAGACAGGAGGATCACTATGAGTCCAAGCTGCGTAGCAAGACCCTGTACCAAATATATAAAAGATTTTAAAAAATTAAAAATTAATAATAGCACTAGTATTGGCAGTATTTATGATGGACCACACATACACATAATCTTGCCAACAATCACATAGTTCTCAGGTGGAAGAACTGTAATTCAAACTGATCGCTGGGTGCTTGAACCAGAGGGACAATACTGTATGGCAAGACGTAGTGTACGTTTGTACAGGTACAAAAGTGCAAAAGAAAGGAGGAGTTAACTGGCCTTTCCTGCTGGGAGTAGGGCTCAGTAATGCCTGGACTGGGATGTTAGGAAGCTTCAGCCAAAGACCTGTCAGCTGAACTCTCAATGATGGTTAGATATTTGCCAGACAGAATGATGGAGCAACGTAAAGGAATAGTGGGAATACAGGAACAAAAGTTTGAACAGCCAATTACATTCAGGAAACTATAAGCAGTTTGTATGGCTTTTGGAATTAAGTGGGTGGCAAGACAATGGAGAAGATAAATCAGGAGGAGGCAGGGGGCTAGATCTTAAAACCTTATTTGCCTTTCCAGGAAATGTGAGCTATTGAAAGCACTTTTCCAATGAGGTAAACGTAATGGCAAAAAGAAAGTAAATAAATATGAATATAAATGGCCACAGGGAATCAGCTGGCTTAGCTTGTGGCAATTCAGACCAACAGGAATTCTTTGAAGTCTATTTTCTCTTAATAATGTGTACATGTATGCCAAATTTGCATTCTATTTTAAATAACTAGCCTTCAAGTAAAATGAACATTTTAGGATGATTTTATCCTGTGACTCTCAGTGTGTCTGGCATATGCCCCTATAAATCCATCACACATATGGACCCATTTGAAAAATACGAGGAATGAACTATTAAAAGGATTTTAATCAAGGAGCAATGTGCTCAGATACTCAGTCCAGAAAGAGCTGTCAAGCTAGAATCCTTATAACTGGAATAGGAAGTCTGAACAAAATTTTCATTGAGAGCCCCAAAGCCTACACTGAAGGGCAGGATAGATGGGTAATGGGGAGACCAATTGATAGAATGTGTTATCTGATTAGTTTTGGGGGAAAGCTGGGAGGAGCTGGCTCGCACAATGTTCAGGAAAAGTAGAAGGAAAGCAACATGGAGGAAAGGATGACTAATTTGGACACCCAGAACCTCAGGCACCTGTGGATTACACAGGCAAAGATGCCCATCAGAAACCTGCAGCTCGGCTAAGAGATCTGGGCTGAAAATAAAACTTGTTTATGTCAATGAAAGTAGTTGTCTGGGACAGCATGCAGCATAAGATAAAAAGTGCACTCTAGTCTACAGTAGAACAACATTTCAGCAGCAGGCAGAAATGCAGGAGTCTAAATGCTGCAGAGAACAAGTGGGCCAAGGTGGAAAACGAGACAATGTGTACCACAGAAACAAAGGAAAAGAAGAGACTCTAAGGATCAGAGCAGCACTGTTAAATGCCATGGGGAGATTAACAGAAAAATTTAAAAAGCTTTCTATTTAGCCATTAGGTCAACAAATCTTCTATACAGTTTCAGAGGGATGAGCAAAAGAAGGCCTCAATAACAGGGGCTGGAAAAGGAATAGGAGGGAGAAGAGATGGTGATTCTAGGATTCTACATTCAAGAATGCTCCTGCCGGGCATGGTGGCCAAGGCAGGAGGATCACCAGAAGTTTGTGGCTGGGCTGAACTACATAGTGAAACTGTGTGTCAAAAAAACTTTTTTTTTTTTTTTTTAAAAAAAGCTTCTTAGAGCAGGGTACATAGGGTCAAGAAGAACTTTACTATGGAAGAGTCACTAATGCAACATCAACTCAGGCTATGAAAAAGAATGGAGCGTAGAGCAACTAGCAAAATGAATAATGTTCCACATGTGGGGTGTGGGCAGAACTTGATAAATAAGCACAAATTAGGGAGTTATCGTGAAAGCAAAGGCAGTGGATACGGAGGCAGAAAGAAAGAAGAGCTGCCCTGGACACTTTGTATTTGATCTAGCAAGATCGGACACTGTCACCAAGTATAAATCGGTGCCTGTTCTGAAGGAGTCTGTCTGTATCCACACCTTGCCCAGAAGATATGTCTGGGATTAGGAAGGTGACTTCTGATGTTCACATGCCTCTCTAGTAATTTACTGTTTGCTGAATCTGTACCAGGGCATGAGGCGAAAGCCAGAACAACTTTAGAAAAATAGTCCACAGAGATGCTGCTATAATAAGTTGTAGGTGACAAAGGGAACTTTAGGAATAGTCTCTATTTAGGGGCTAATCTAGGAAAATATTAGTTTGTCTATGTGACATGGTCCTGAAGCAAAGAAAACAAATCAAAAATGCATGGGAAGAAGTGGAGGAATCACTGTCTGAGACTTAGTGAGTCAGAATAGTCACTAGATCACTCAGGTGAGAAAACCGAGACACAGGGAAGTTAGGAGCCTTGTCTTTACTGTCATCTGAAAGCTGCCATAGCCCAGCGGTGGCTAACAGCTTGAGGGCATGGGAGGCACTGAGACCACAGCCTCCATGATACGGGGAGTTCAAGAACAAGAGATAGAAGTTAAGGGCAGAAGGCAGCTTGCCCTCTCCGTTGAAGTGATGAAGCCCAGGATCATGTCAGAGGCTTCTGTTCAGTCAGAAAGCTCCATTTGCAGGCTAGCAAACCCTGTTCAAGTGCTAGTCCATGTGTTCAGGACCTGCAGGCAGCAGTCACACCAAGCCTCCATAAAATGACACTGTAAACTTTGGGTTGACCAGAAAATGGATTATAGTTCTGGTTCTACTCCTGACCAATGCAAAATTACAAAAGGCTTTCCCCCAAAATCTGAATCAAATGGAAGGAAATATTTGCTCCTTGGTAGTCCCTCTGGACAGTAATCAGGAGCTGGCCCAGGGTGGGCGTTTTTAAGGATTCAGCCTCCGTTCTGCCTGGTGCTGGGATCAGCTCACACAGCGCCTGTGTCCACAGGACACAGAGAATACATTGTCCATAAGGAGGATTATTCTGTACAAGAAACCCAAACAAAGGGAGAAGTTGTTTCCAGCTGCCTGGGGGAGGTGGGGAGGTGGTGGGAAAAGGACCTCGCACTGGAGCAGGGGCATTCCTGCAAAGTTCACCCTCATCCCTTCAGCAGCAGAATAGGAGGGGAGCAATCACATCCCCTCCAGTTCGGGCCTAACTTAGTGCTGGGACTCATTATGGAACTAGAATAGGGCACTTGGCTACATCTTGTATCTATCCTAACACTTCGTCAAAAACCACATGGCTGAGTGAGGTAAGCTAAGTAGGGCAGCAATATACAGACAAGAGCGAATGAGGTGAGCTGCAGTGAGCACAGGGACACGAAACAGTGATTAAACACCAGCCTCAGGGAAGATCAGAAGAAATCCTGAGCAGTTGGCACTGAATTGGCATTGATCTGATAAGATTTCACCTTCAGTGGGATGAACTGTGCCACAAGTCCTTGAAGTTTCACAGCTCTGCTTCCTTCTCCATCCAGAAAAACAAAACAAAACTGAGACAATGGCCCTTTCTCCAAGGGCCAAAGATAAGAGAAAATACTACTCCCAAGCAAAACGGGACAGCTATTCTTGCCCGGAGTAGGGCAAGAATATCCTTTTACATGATCTATTCTTCAAAGGAAACATCATAAACTTTTCCCTCCAAAGGACTGAGTGCAAGGGGTGGGAGCTACATTCCCTCTACTGTGCTGTTCACTGGGTTGTATGGGCCCAAGGTGAGAAATGCAAGAGGTCTGTGTACCCAGAGGTGGTTTTCTTAGGTAGAATGGAAATAAGAACATGTGCCCAGTGACAGACATCGAGGTATAAGCATCCCTGGAACTAGGTTTGCTCAAGTACACAAGATGTAAGTGACATCCTTGATTTATTCCTGTTGGAGAAGACAGAGTCCATTTCAGTAGTACATGGAGAATGAAGTCGGTATCAGGCTGGAACAACAAAGAAATCTGGGGTGCAGCAAAGCTGCTGGAGAGGTTCTAGAGAATTTCACCTGAGGCTCTACCCAATATCCCAGCTAGTGCTGACACTGCCAATTCAGAAGGGAAGAAGTGGGAAGATTAAGGGCTGCTGGGTCAGACTGTTCAAGCAGGGGGTGATCTGGAGTTGCCTCAGAGCTTGTATAGGATGCCCTGCTGCAACGTACTGCAATCAGAGCTTTGTAGAAACCCATTCCTTGCCATGATAGAAGGGGAACAGAGGTAACATCTGGGAACACTTCTCCAAGCCTCTGCTGCCACAGCCTGGCAGAATACTGCCTGGTAGTAAATAAGGGCCAAAGTACCAGTGTATAATAAGAGCAAACAGAAAATGGTACCTATAAGGCATGAGTAGGAAGGAAATCTCAGGGTTTCTAAGTCAAAACTCATTAAAAATAAGGAACCATTTTATAGAAAATTAGAATTGCCTCGAAGCATTAATGAAATGTTTCTCTTCCCTGTATTAGCTCTATCATAAATTGCTGTGAAATAACCCTGAGCCAGTGAACACTGATTTAAATAACTTTATTTAATAAATCCTTAGGTCCACTTCGACTGACTGAACCCCTGCCAATGCCCACAATGGAATACTGAGACAGGCACTATCCAACTTTGTCAGAGTAGGCTGACCTCTTCCATCATGCCTCTGGCTGTTGTTTGAATGACAGCCTTAGTGAAACAGGGGAAAGCCATCCTGGCCAGAGTGGAGGAGAGAGCCGCTACTGTGAGAACAACTAAACCCCAACGAGAGTGCTAAGTGCTATTCACCTCTCCCCTCTAAAATAAAAATAAGCCCAGAGGAAAAAGGGTTTTTTACATATGACACAGAAAAATCCTTTCCAATACAGTTCTGCCTGCCAGAGCCATTGCTTTAAAAATTGCCTTAATTGTTGGCCCCTCAACATTTTCCTGCATTTGCATGGATGAGAACTTTTATGTAAGTAACTGTGAATTGGTTTACAGGACGGACAGTAGTGCAGGCCCAGCTCTAAGCAGATGGTTTAACTTCTCTCTTGCAGCTTAGAGGGACAGCATGATGAAACCTGGGCAGGAGGATCTAAAGAAACAACATGTCTCCAGGGAGACGCTGTCGCTGACAGCAACAAAGCATGACTTACTTGACACTGTGCCCATCAGCATAGACACAGCAGCGTACAATCAGGCTAAGTTCTAGACCAAGAATTATGGAGGGCAAGGTGCAGAAGTGGCTACAGAAACTTTCTTTTATTGAATACCTATAATTTCACAGGCTGTGCTGAATGTTTTACAACCATTTCCTCATGTCAACTCTCACAACAACCCCATGAGGTCGGTATTAGCACTATTTACAAGTAAGAGAAAAAGCTTGCAGGACCCAGAAAAATTAGGTGACTTCCCTAAGTCACAAAGCTAGTCACCAGAGGAGCTGGGATTTGTCGCTGCTGAAAGCCATGCTCCTTTTATTGTACCCATGTAAATCAGCCTTGAGCAACAGATAATTCACTGCCCAACTCTGCCAAGGTCACCTGGGAGGCTGCACTGTCACTCACCGCTGATATGGATGCATTGAAGCTGACTTGATGTTGGTTTTTATTCCACTTGGCATTTTGCCTAAAAATAAAAGAAAGGACACCTGAAGAAAAGCAAAATCTTGACAATAAATTGGAAACGTGGCCTCCTAGGTTCTCTCCTACATCCTTTGTATCTCAAAACCTCTCTAGCATATGATTGACAGAGTCCAGAGGTATGTGTCTTCCTCTGGTTCCCTCCGTAAGTGTTTAGGAGGAAACAAGTGACTTAAGAGATAAGTAGGAGTCAGAATATGCCCCAGCATGTTTTTCTGCTCATCTACTCCCTGAAAAGACAGCTGAACATGTGTGACTCCCCATTCAATGTCACAGGTAAAAGAGTATTATTTTCTCTCCTTGGTTTTTGTTTTTGTGGGGCTGGAAACTGAACATATGGCCTTGTGCGTGATAGGCAAGGGCTCAATGACAAGCCACATTTCTAGCCCCTGTTCTCTTTAGTTGTGCTTTTCTAGAGGGCCAAGATGAAATAGCATTTCTAGCTGCTTGCCTATAAAAGTTGGTACAAAAAAATGGCAAGACACCAAGAGTAAGAAACAGGAGATGGGCCACACTTGTAAGCCTGGGAGACTGCCTGCTTAATTCTTGTGCGCCTAGCAAAGTTTTACAATCTGACCACTGATCTCTACCTAAAAAGAAACACTTACCCTACACTAAACCAGAGTAAATGGGATAAGAAAGTTGAGACAGAAGTCTGAGATGGGAGTGGGAGGTTTTGTGTGTGTGTGTGTATGTGTTGTTTCTTTTTAGATAGTTTCACTGTAATTCATGCTAGCCTTAAACTCACTATGTAGCCCAGACTGCCCTTGAACTCAGAGCAATCCTCCTGCCTTAGCCTTCCGAGTACTGGGATTATAGACACATACTACTAAGGCTGGCCTAACATCAGTTTTTTTTACTCAAAGTTTTTCCTTCTTCACTGCTACTCATTGCAAAGTCTCAGATGAAACTTTTCTTATTGCTGAAAACTTTTCTGAGCCATAACACAAAGGAGAAAAGGAGCAAAACCAGCTATAATGCAACTCCTGTCACCTTACCTGGCTGACCTGCTTGAGCCATCTGCACCCCACTGAGCATTGGCTGCTGCTGGCTTGGAGTTCCTCCCATCTGTACTTGCTGTAGTCCTGAAGTTCCTGCAAGAATCGTCCCAGCTCCTGGCTGGCCTGGCTGGCCTGGCCCACTGCTGCCTGAAGGTCTCCAATTAGATAGCCCCTTTCCAAAGGCAACAGCTGCCACCAAGGCATTGGTATCTGCAGGGTTAAAGGTCTGCTTGTTTGACCGGAGACCTGAAGAGAAAGTGGAGATCCTTTAGTTTATGTCTAGACTTGGACTGATTCTGGCAGCTGGAGGACCTGTGATGATTGCCAGGACTTGGAATTCTACCTTCAGCAGCAGCTGCACTTCCTCAGATCCCAGAGGATGCGCCAGAAGACCCTCAAGTCCATATCTGTATTCTTCCTTTTCACTTTGTCCATTTCCTCTAGCTGTTCCAGGGCTGACATTAAATACGAAAAGCCCACAGCATGGATGGAAACCCTTCCCTAAGCAGTTCATTCTTATTGTCTTTACTATCTACTCAAACCACTATAATTATTCCAGCGGTCTTATACATCTTTCCCTCTGTCCTGCCACCAATTGCTTCCTACCTCCACTCTCTGATTCTCGCTCCTCTTTGCTGATTTTCTCGAGAAGGTTTGAGCACATTTTATTCAAGTTCTGGATCTGCTTCTGTAACACACATTAGTTCAGCAATTAGCTCAGCAGAAAGTGACTGTGGAAAAGTTTTTTCCTTTGTTCTTCCAGAGGCAACTAAGATATAACCAACTACTCCTACTACACAGGAGTAGCAATGTCTTGCTCTCATGATGGGATGGGGGTAAGGAAACAAGGCAATGGCTGGTCCAACCTGAGCTGCATCTGCACCAATTCGGGCAGCATCTGTTGTCAGTTGTTTCTCCTGCTCTTCAACTTCAGGGTCAGGTTTGGTTCTCAGATGGTCAGGGACTACTTCGTGACTGAAAACAGGCACTCGTCCTTCAGTCTGCCGCTGTAACACAGATTTTATTTAATCACCCTATGCACTCCAAGAAGACCCAGTTTCTTTTCAGGGAAAACAACCTGAGACACAACATCAAA
Source organism: Capromys pilorides (assembly GCA_004027915.1). Classification (NCBI taxonomy): domain Eukaryota; kingdom Metazoa; phylum Chordata; class Mammalia; order Rodentia; family Capromyidae; genus Capromys; species Capromys pilorides. The sequence continues at coordinate 29,437 of PVKN010003468.1, forward strand.
CTACACTAGATGCCCTTCACTGCAATGACACAATGCACTTCACCTCATCTGTGATTTCTATCTTCTCACATGTTTACTTCACACAGATCTAAAATTAAACTCCCTTCTCTCTCTGTGACATTTTCATCAAAAACTGAAGAAACAAAGGTCACAAAAGAATCTCTTTTTGAGACAGTGGAAGAGAAGGATCCTTGTCATTGGGACACAAGGCCTTAGGGTTTTTACAGTACCCTTTGGGAGCGGCTCCCCCACTACCAGAAGGACAAAATCCAAGGCCTTCAAAATGCAGCCCTTGCTTTTTACTGTCACACATTACCCTACGCTTAGAACTTCTAGAATAACTAATCAACAACTGTGCTCAAGACTTTTACCTAAGGAACTTATTTCTCAAGTTGTAGTCTTTTCTCCTCTTACCATGAGATCTTCATCTCGGTCTGGAGACAACACTAGAGGGATAATGACCTGGTTACGGAACAGTGGTGTCTTCTCATGCTTCAAGACCTTGTTCAAAGTGTTCAACTGTCCAGAAAGCAATGCAAAGCTATCCAAAACAGAGGGCCTGGGGGTGGTAAGAAGATATTAGAATATTTCACTCCTTCCATGCAAACTAATCTCTGAGAGGTCCTTTAGGGTAAAATTACCCAAACTCGTCCCCAAGACTTATAGAACTATGACTAGCCTAGCATGAACTAGATTGGCTAACAGGGATGATGGGTTAGGAAATAGGGACACACTATTAGTTTTTGACATAGACGGTATGAAAAAAGGCAGGTCACAGTCCACACGGGGTAATGGCAAAACAGGAATCATGACTAAAATGTCACAACTGAAAACTCAGAAACTGGTTAAAAGTTTCCTTCCTGGCCTAGAATAGTGGCTATCACTCTATAGTAGGTTGGATCTAAGGCTCAACCACATCTGTAAAAAGAGATCCAGTATACAGACCCTCCAAGCCAGAGAAGTTAAAGGGTAAGAGTTAAAAACTAAAGTCAACATGGGTTGAGAAACTAGGCATTTATCTGTTTCCTTGTATAGCAGTCCTAAATCATACTTCACCTATCAAATGTTAGGCAACCTGGCTGTTTCCAAATCAAAGACGTTTGCAACAGATAAGCAGCTACATCAATAGAAATGTACAGCTATGTGAGGTCCAGTCCTGTTTGCCCTCCCTCCATTCTTGTCCAGGCCACCCTTACCAGGTCAGCCGGTCATACTCGTTCTCCAACTTATAAATGAAACTCCCCAGTGAGTTCTTCAAATCAGCTGCTTGACTCAGTAGTGCATCTAATGATGCCTCAAGCTGCTTCTCCTCCCTCTGCACCAATAGGAACAGGTTGGTTACTGGAATGAATGTGAATAGGATACACACAGAAGAATGCTAACGAACTAGGATGTTTTTCATCTTTGGTATTTGGGTTACCAAATACCAAATGCATCAACCTTATACTTTCAACCTGTTCTCTTTGACTTCAAGTTGATAGAACTTTGACCTCAAGTCCTATCAAAAGATTCTCTCTTATCACCTCCTAACTCCTGTGTGTTTTTCTCTTTTAGATACATCCTACTCTCCATCACAGATTTTCATCAGGCACACCTCTAGCACGTGAGCACTTTATTCTTAGAATCTATTTTGACAGCTTGGCTGTTCTTGACAACAGTACAACCTCTGGAAAATCTGCCTATGGGTGACACTTTCTCTGAGTAACATCTCAGCATTCTTCTTGCCTGGCCCCTCAGCTCTTCGTTTATTCTCAGAATGTGATGTTCCAACCTTCTTGTTCTCTCTTAATAAGCACTCATTTATTTCTGTATTTCCGAGCTTCTTTCATAAGCTCAGCTGACCCATAAATATTTTATTGAGCGGCTACCTGGTGCAAGAAGCTGACAAATGAAAAACAAAACCAAGAAAACCTGCACGCATTTCTGTGCACTGGACAAAACGTTTTTAAAGACGTCTGCAAAGCATTTCCTTCTCGTCGTCTGTGGTCTCCTGCTTTGCTCTACTTCTTCACCCTTAGCAAAGCTGGGCAGAATGATGCAAAACAAGTCTTGCACACGTTATACTGTGCCTGTCAGGAGTTTGATCCTGGGTTCCACCCACACCCCTAGAAAACACAGCTTAGCTTTTAGTCTCCGTGACTGCAATTTCTTTTCGCTCCCGGGCTTCTCTTTAATTACAGATCCCCAATTACATCTGCGTCCTACGGCCAAACGCGGGCTGAGCTAGCGTGCCACTTTCTGAGCCGTCTTTTCTTCGCCTGCACCTCAGCAGTTGTCTCATGACAACTGGTTCCTTTCCTACATTCAAGCAAGTCAGGGCCGTCTTCTTCATTATCTCGACGCAGCCAAGTCGCTTCCTCTCCCAGCAGTCTGTCTACTGCCTCTCATCGGCGCCGCTCCTTCCTAGCTACCTCGGCTCTTCCTTCCCATTGTTCTTTCTTTTAACAGCTGTAGGCTCTGCAGCTCGTTACTAGTCTTAGCAAGCCCACTCTCAGTTCCGACTCCCGAGGGTCCCTAACTGTGAGTAAACACACGTCGACTCTCACCTGCATTGCGGCGTCCTACGCTGCCACCGCGAATTCTTCTTCCGGTTTCTCAGTCCCCACCCCCAACAGGGACCGCCGAGAGGGCCGCGTCCGCCAATCAGAAAGCTCAGAACTCGGCCTGCCCACCGACTTCCGTTTCCGACCCGGCGCCGAGGTAACCAGGTCAGAGGTCAAGCGTGGAGCAGCCTCCCGGGCCTGGCGGGCGCGGGAGGGCTGTGTGATGGCTTCAGAGCGCCCGGAGCCGGAGGTGAGGGGCGGGCGGGGGGGCGGGCCGGCGCTGGGCTCCGCGACCCGAGGGGGAGGATCCGAAGGGCAGGTGTGGCACCCTCCCGCGTGGCCTCTGCGGGGCCCGGCCTGCCCCGAAGGCCAGACCTTCCGACTTTTCCCTCGCGGTCCGCAGTTTCACTGGGAGCCTAGAGAAGTTCTGCACTTTGCTTACTGCATTTCTCTGCGCGCCTCCGATCCTTTGACCTTATAGCAGCGGTAGTAACGGACCTGCGTGTGTTGATGACTTATTGCAGTTGCATCGGGCAACACGGCGGTACACTAACCTTGTTGGTTTCTGCATTTCCTCAGAATTGAAATGCAATCGACGTTACGTGTTAATACAGCTCCAGCGCTCCTGCTTTTAGAAAAGCAGCTTTGGTCTCGTGGAAAAACATTTGAAGCGGAGGGAGACCTCGGTCGATGTTCGCGCTACCGTTTTTTATTTATGTGCGGAGCCACGGGCATGTTTTAACTTCCCAGATCCTATTTCCTTTTTTGTAAAATACTTGTTATACATACTGTGTTGTGATGATCACATGTATTAAACCAGAAAGGGCATACGAAGCCTCTGTTAAATGTTAAGTCCCATGTAAGGAACTTTAATAGATTATGTCATTCAGGCTTGTGCAATGAAGGGGATGATATTTATTCTCCTACAGCGAACAGAAGTGAGACGGCAAAGAAATCTCTTACCTATCGATGCTCAGTTGAGGAGTGGCAGAGTTTTGGGAGTTAGAAGATCTGAGCGAAAACTCAAATTGGGATGGAGAATATACTAGTTGGGATAAGTGAGGCATATGCAAATCAGTACAAGTAGTGGTGATTACTTGTTTACGATTTACTGCATGCCAGACTTCGTGCCACTTTAGTGACAGCCATCTTTACATCAACCTATGAAGTAGACACCATTGTTGTCCCTATTTTTCAGTCAAGAAAGTTTAGGCACAGAACTGTTGAGTAATAAAATTGCAAAACTATCTCAAAAATTTAAAAAAATATTTTAGAATAATGATAAATTTTATTAGCAACAATGGCAAATATGTAGTATCGGGAATACAAGTATTTTAAATGGTGCTTTTGGAGCAAGGGACTTAATGAATTAATGACAGTTGAAATATAATATTTAAATTCAGATAAGAATTCTGAAGTATAACTAAGACCTAAATTAACCAGTGTCAACTCTTACAAAATGTCTACTATATGCCTGGCAAGTAAATATGTCAGCATAAAGGGAAAAGGATTATTCTAGATATTTGTCACATAGTATCTCCTACATTTGAAAGGAATATCTACTTAGGATTTGAACAGTGTCTTATCTATTTTTGCATTTCAAATGAGCCATGCCTATGATTTATTCTTCATATTGGTTGAAACATTTCTTAAACCTTTCAATTCATATCTTTAATTTTGGTACATGTATGCAGCAATGATAATTACGCTCATCTTGAAGAGTTGATAGTGTACATAATAAATCTTATTCTCTCCTATTTCCTTCCCTCCGTCTTTTGGTATCCTTCCCATTTGCCAAGCAAAAAACCAACTTTGCATTTATTTATTTTAGTTTTCTGAGACAAGGTTCCATTAAATGTAGTTCAGGCCAACCTTGAACTTAGGGTGTTTCTCCTGCCTCACCCAAAAAATAAATTTTTTAAAGGTCTTGTTCAACATCTAGTATCACACAAATAAGTTACAGAGGTGCTTAGTATTAGGACTAGGAATCTGAAACAAATGATCTGCCTCCATTTGTTTGTTCATTTGTGCCAGTGTCTCCCTGTGCAGTCTAGGCTGGCCTTTCACTCACTGTACAGCGTAACTCAGGCTGGCATCAAGCTTTCTTTTTTTTTTTTCCCGACGGGACTAGGGTTTGAACTCATGACCTTGCACTTGCTAGGCAGGCACTTGTGCCACAGAGCTATCTCCCCAGCCCCTCAAACTTCCAATCTTCCTGCCTCAGTGTCCTGACAAACTTCATTTTCTTAACCATAATGTTTATAATATAAATAAAATAACCACAGGGTAATAAGTGTCCACTTCATTAGAATTTGGTGTAATGATACCCAACATATCGGTTTTTTAGGAAACAGTCCTAATTTAAAAGCATCGGACAGATTCACTAGGGTGGTAGAATAGCCAATGCTTCAAAAATTTCACTATTGACAAGAACTGAAAAGTTTGGACTGTATTTCTGTATGGGTTAAAATGAGAAGACATTGAGAGTATTTGGGGGAAATACAATACACCTTTTGGGCAGATGGTGTTAATAATACTGTTGTGGTGGGCATGGTGGATGTACCTGTAATCCCACCACTTGGGAAGCTGAAGCAAGAGGATCACTATGAATTTAAAGCCAGCCTGGGCTACACAGTGACTTCAAGGCCAACCTGAATTCATAGTGGAACTTTGTCTCAAAAAATGAATAAAATATGGTCTGGCGAGATAGCTCAGTGGTCTAAAGCACCTGCTTAGGCAAGCTTAGGCAACCACAGTGACTGCGGTTCGATCCCTGGGACCAGGGATGCACATGCTGCGCCCCACCCCCATGGCAGGCTGAGCTGGCCATAACATATATACATACATATATGAAATGAATAAAATAAAATAATAATATCCTGTATAAATCTAATGAAAGCCACGTACATGTTAATTTTTTTTTTTTTTTTTTTTTAATATAGCCACATAAGGAAGTAAGAAATAGATGGCAGCTGAAAGTTAAGCGCTTCCTAGTTTTGAGTCTGTGCCAGGGATCAAACCCTGAGTCTCCCATGCTAGGCAAACGCTGTACCACTGAGCTACATTTGTAGCCTGTACTTCTTCTTCATTTGCATTTCTATAAGTTTTATCTCAAGGTGCAGTTAGTATAGTTCTATCCCGGAGCATAAAAAAGTGGCTTTTAGAGGATCCCAGGAGAAAATAGTAATACATGCTTGTTATATTCTCAGATACTTGACACTAAAGAAAGGAGGGTTACAAGTTCAGGGCCAGCCTAAGCAACTTAGCAAAACTTGTCTCAAAAAATAAAAAAGGGTTTGGGATGTAGGTTAGCAATACAGATTACCTGGGTTCAGTCTCCAGTACCACCTCCTCCCAAAAAAATCCTTGAGTCAAAAATTGGGTAGATTTAGATTTACAAAATTATGTAGACATCAGATACTTAAGATAGTTTGTAAATGCTGCTATGGACTCAGAGTCATCCTAACTATAAGAGTCAGGACAGACAGGTGTTAAGACAGACATGATCCTTATCTTTTTGATAAACATTGAATTATGATAATTGAATGCTTCAAAAAAATGAATAGAATGTTTTATGAGAGTGTTTAACCGGCATTTAACCTACTTTATTCAGAGGCTGGGGTGGGAAGAGAATCAGGAAGCCACAGAAAATGACGTTAAAGTTGACTGCCTAATTCTCATCAAATCCTCATGAAATAGGCACTGTTATCCCTATTCACCAATGAAGAAACCAAGGCACAGGTTAAGTGTGCACCAAAGCCATGTTGCTAATAAGCAGCAGAACCAGCATTTGGTCCTAGGTGCCCTGAACACTTGAGTATGTGCTCTTACCTGAGTGGTGATGGGGGGGGGGGGGGGGGGGGGGGGGGGGGGGGGGGGGGCGAGTTGGCAAAAGTTAAATCTTCAGCTTGTGGCCAGGCTAGAGGTTTAGGACTTTGGTGCAAGTATGGTGGTAAGGAGACTTTTGATAGTTCAGGAAGATGGCAAGGGTCTGCATTACTTAAGGAGAGTCTGTTAACAGAAGATAGCACTTAGGTTAGAGAAAGCTCAAAAAATCAGACCTTAAACAGGCAGGTCCAAAACCCAGACAACTAATTAGACCATGTTTCATGAATTGTGGTTTTGCTGATATGCAGCACAGTGCCTGGTAATGGTGTATTCATCTTGGCATAAATAGTATATAGGCTTCAATAAATATTCTAAACAGTGACAGCCTTCCTGTAGCATTGTTGCTGCTTGATTTTTACTGCAACAACATCCCTCCGAAGATATTCTTGCCCACGTTATCCTCGAAGAAATTAAGACCTGGAAACTTAAGCAACCTAATGGCAAGCACCTAGGTAAAAAGTAATAGATAAGATTTGCATCTCAGATTCAAAGCAGGCTTTGTCTTTGTCCAATTATTCTACGAAGAATGCACTTCAGACTCAAGAGGGATTTAAAGTTCTGTATGGATTTCAATACTGTGAAAACAATGAATTCAAGGGTTCTTAGATAGTAATATAGAGGAATCACTTGAGCTTGTTAAAATGTAAATCACTGAGCTCTGTAACTCTCATTTTACTTGCTCTGTGGTGGTGCCCAGAAATCCAGTGTGCATTTTAACTAACATCTGAAGTGATTCTGATGCAACTGGTCCTTGGATCCCACTTTGAAAAACACCATTCTGGCTGCTTAAATTATTAAGTCTTCTGGCTCTGAAAAAGTACATCTTGAATGTGAAGAGAACTTAGGAAGCTTTGGAAATGTGATTGTCAGCTTTGAAGAATCATGTATCAGGGAAATACTATTTTAAAAAAGTAGGTATCTTGGTTTAAGAAGATAGATCTGATTGATATTGTAGACATCAGTTTAGCCTTGGATAAGTCAGTGTGTTATTCACAATACCAAGGATATGGTAGTGAAAAGGAAGCTGCACAGTAATAAAATTTCGCACTTGCTAACTAGTAATCAGAAGAAAGTACAGCATGCATCTCTACCCTCCTTCCACTTTGGTTACCCTGTTCCCTTCTCACTTAATAATAATCTTACTTAATCTTCAGTGTGTCTAATGTAGGTCAGGCTACTTTTGTTACTTGTGGTGGTAGAGGCATGTTTTTATCCTTCAGTGTTATTAATTTGTAGTAATACAACAATTAGAATAATTATTTGATTAATAGTTTTGTTCTCTATTAATAAATTTTAGAAATAG
>PVKN010003469.1:0-37169 GCA_004027915.1 Capromys pilorides
AGAGATTGTCCCATCCCATATATTTTTAAAGTATCCCAAGTCATCGAAGAAGCTACCCAAAATAAACAGGGCAGTCCTCCGCTCTAAGAAGCTTGCAATTAAGTTGGAGAGGGAGGCTCTTCAGATCTGTGCTGCAGGAGACCAAGCGGGCACAGACCTGCATTAGAATTAGGGTTCTGCTCCTATTTCCAGAGATGAGCTCATCCATTGCAGCTTGCGCCTCTCGGGTGGCCAACAGCACAGAGGCCCAAAGGGTTCATCAGGACACATGGGCCAGCTCAGCCTGACTCAGATTATGCTGCTCACAGGGGCACCTTGACACCCATTTCCCAGGGCCAGATACAGATGTCCCACAGGGTTCCCACCCTGCAGCTGGTGCCAGGGCAGGGGGCGGGGGCAGGGGTCATTTTTCTTTGGAGAATGTCCTGCCATAGGAGGAAATAAGCTACTTACAGCCAGAGGGCTCTGGTAAGGGGCTTCCCGGGGCAGGGCCTGTGAGGAACAGTGGTGGCAGGTCTCATGAAACTGCCCTGCAAAGGGACAGCAAAGATCTAGGTCTCAGAGGGCATCTGGCACACAGGGTAGACCAGCCCAGGGACAAGAATGTCCCTTCATCCAGCCACCACTGCCCTGCCTAGTGACTATGTGACACCCCAGGAGTCCAGCGGCCAGTGCCTCAGGCCAGCTCCCATGGGCACAGAAAGCCAGTTCACCACAGTGTGTGCAATGCAGGGCAGCTCCCAGGGTCAGCATGAGATGCTCTCTCCAAGGGCGCACAGCTGCTTCCAGCACTGCCCTTCACACTGCTGATGCCAGGGTCCACTGCTATGCCAACCCCCACGGGACACAGCAGAGCCGGCTCCTGATTCCCTGAAGCCACTCTGTATGCACACAGGCTGACTGTCCCTGTGGTGCAGGAGCCCCTTGGCCCAAAGTCCTCACTCTGGATTAAGACTCAACCCGAGGGAGATGATGAACTGCTCTTCCCTAGGGACAACGACAAGCAGCTGCTCTTTGCTGTCCCTGGGCTGGCCCACTGTGTCTCATGTCTCCACTCATCAGAATACTCAGATTTGTCTGTTATCAACTCTGAGGTAGAGTGGAGAATCTCACAGGCAGAGAGGGGGGCACAAGTGTCCAAGGGCCACCTGGTGAGGATTCAGAGGACAGTCAGGGCCCTTATGCACACAGGGTGATAGGAGGTGAAGATCATTGCTCTTCTCCGAGAATGCAGAGATTTAGAGACGCTTTAGTGGGTCTTCAGGAAGAGGACCAAGCAGAGAAGAAACAGGAGGGCTTTCTGTTGAATGAAATGTGCAAAAGTCAGGTGTGATGGCAAAGTATCTGGGGTCCTGGAGATGGAGGGCAGAGATGAGAGCCAGACAACAGAGGCCAGGAGTGCTGGGGAAGGGGGAAGGCAGCTATGGGAGGCCAGGTGTGCTGCCCCAGGAGGGGACAGGAGCCCAGGTATACAATTCCAAGTCGGGGGAGGAAGTGAGACACTGGGGTGCTGAGAAGTTCTCATGCGCCCCACAGAAGCAACATGGTTCAGATCACAGCCCACAGTACCCTGAGGGAGTCTGGAGGAGGACCAGCTGCACCGCCCCCCCAGCCCAAGGCTGATGGGCCCCTTGGATTGGCTCGGGCCCTCATTCCCACAGCCGCTCTGAGATGAGGCCACAGCACGGGTTAGCCCAGACTGCTGTATACCACGAAACATTTCCCATTTCTTTGATTTGATGGCAAAATTACCATCCATCTCTAGACATGTTTTCTGAAAACTCTCAGTCCAGTAACTCCTATGCCTGTTCCCAGTCCAGGTCATGGCCCACCTGGGGATCTCACAGCTCTTGCTTGACCTTTGTGTGTAGACTATGGGGCACAGCCAGCCCTGTCCACAGTGGATTGGTCGCCAGCACCTGGCACATGTCACAGATCCAACAACCAGGCTAAGCGAGAAGGGGAAGCTTGCTCCCCCAGCCCCACACCCTCAGCATGCCTGTCGTCCTTTGTGCCCCTTCCACAAACGTGCCAGGCCTGATGCTTGAAAATTTAGGCTATGCTTTTCTTTTTGTTCTTGTTTAATTTTCTGTTATAAATAATACTTCCTTCCTGGGCTGACAAGAAACTCAGAACTCCTATAGAAAAGTAGAATAGTTTTAGTCACTTAAGCATACCAAAGCACACTTGTAAAGACATCATAAATAAAGCGAAAAGACAAGCCTCAAACTTGGGGAGAATAGTTATAAAACAGATTATCATCAAAGGGCTATTGTCCTTTTTCTACAAAGAGTTAGGAAATGTCAAAAATAAAAATATTTGGGAATAGAATAAATGACAAAAGTAGATGAATTCACTGGAGAAACCAATTATGGTGACACGCACCTGTAATCCCGGCACCCAGGACGTTGAAATGGGAGGATGACTACAAGTTAAGACCAGCCTGGGAGCTACAAAGGTGAGCACAAGGCTGGCCTGCACTGCACAGTGAGACCTTGTCTCAAGAAAAACAAACAAACAACAACAACAACAACAAAAAAAAGGTTTTTTATTCCTTATGAGGTTGGGAAAATAAGCATAATTAAGTGTGTCTTTTTTCAAGGACACAGGATGAAAATGAACTGATGCTTTATGACTAGGGGAATATTAAGTGGGTCAACCTGTTTGGGAGGACAGTTCAGCAGCTCAAAAGTTTAAATGTCTTTCACCTACCATTCAGAAGTAGAAGAAGTGCACTTTATCCATTAATCTTATTTCCAAGATCAATTCTAAAGAATGGCACAGGATGAACATATGGCTGCTTACAACGTTTATAACAGCAACATACTGAGACTCCGAGTGCCCAGTACCAGGGGACACAGTATCAGCAACCCAGAGCCACAGGGGTGGGGCCACTCTCCAACCTGGATGGGACTTTGCCTTTTCTGCTACATTGTTTGAAATATTTACAACTGATAATAACTTCCCAATTACTGAAGCCATAAAAAGAAACTGGCCAAGTGCACATAAATCAAACATGGCTAAAAGGGGGCCCAGAGAGATCCTTGCACACATGTCCTCTCTGTATGCAGGGCAGACTGGGTGAGAACACACCCTTGCTCCTAGTTCCGAGCACACCTTGCACTCCCATTCAAATTCACTGCCTGTGTACAATGGCAGCTGATTCTTCCAAGAGTTAATTTTGACTTTCTGTAAAGAAGGCTCCTGTCCCAACCTGTGTACACATCCGAGTCTCCCAGCCCCTGTGTCTCCAGCACCAGCAGCTCAGGGCCCTTTGCAGCTGGCGCACAGAATTGTGTCTACAGCAAGCAGATGTACAACATGCTGCGCTCACCTGACAACCTGATGCTGTCTCCTCCTGGCTCCTGGCCCTGCAGGGGCAGTAAAGGAAGAAGTGGTGTTGTAATGCCCTAATTCTTCTTCTTGGACTAGTTCCGGTAACAACAAAGTGAGCACTGCACACAGGAAGCAGTGTGTGGCCACTGGCGCCAGGATGCCACTGGGGGAATGCTGCCCAAATGTATGAGGGTCTGGGTTCCATCCCAAGCACCACCAAAAACTTTTTTTTTAAAAAAAGGAACAAAAAACTAGCCATAATATACTGGTCCTGGTCCATGCAGTGGGTGGGACAGAAGCCATTCATCCAGCCCTGGCTCTGGAAACTCCTTCCAACCCCCTCCAGCTAGGAGTACAGGCTCCAGGTCTGCACAGCTGGAAATATCTCTCCCTATGACTATGTGAATTCTTTCATCACGCTCCCACATCCAAGGCCAAGCTGAAGGGGTGTCAAGGTACCCATGGTACCTAGTCCACCTTAGTACAGGAGATTCTCTTACCTTGGGGTATATTCCCAGGGCCAGCAAGAAGCAGGTAAGAAGAGAATGCCAGGAGCTAATGATGTTGGAAAACCTCATGCCTGAGGCCTCTAGGATATAGGAGGGTAGCTGCAAGCAGAAGAATTTTCTAGCAAAGAAAAGAAAAAAAGTAGTTGTGTCACCTTCAGAAAAGAAGAAATAAAGATCCCAACAACCTCCAGACTGGATGCAGCTCCAACCACTTCTCAGCACCTGAGGGTTCCGTTTTTGGGTCACTTGGAGATGGTCCCAGACACCCTGAGATCTGCCCAAATACTTCTCTGGGTGTGTCCAGGTGGGTAGTGCTGTATGAGATGGATTTCAGTGGTAGATCAAGGAAGGCACAGAGTTCTCCTATGAGATACAAGTGAACTTTATCCCATCTGTCCCAGTCCCTTTCCTATTACTGGAGCACGATCCTCTACACCATGACCTGCAGAAGAGAGGTTTAATGTGGCTCATGGTTTCAGTGCATGGTTAGCTGGCTTCAGGGCAGGAACATCATGGCCTAAGAAAGCTGCTCAGCTCACCACAGCCAGAAGCAGACCCACCAAGTGCCACAGAGGAAGAGGTCATAGCACCCAAGGCCTCGCTTCCATCACCCACCCAGTTGGGTGCTTTACAGATCTCCTGCACAGCTCTCAGGTCACTGCAGTTGTCGCTGTTGTGCTTAACCACCGCACCATCCACTACACCTCCACAGAGAACCAAAGTGAAGGAAGGGGGTCTGCTATCCAAGCTGGAACATCAGTCTTCTGCCCATGGATCTGTACTCACAGTATCAGTGTCTCAGGTTAGGACGGAGGAAGGGTTCAGAGGAGGTAGACAGAAGGGGACGTGCGGCAGAGAGGGTAACAAGGAAAGGGAGTGAGGAGAGGAAGAGAGGGAGAGAAAGGAAGGGAGAGGAAGGGACAGGAAGGGAGGGTCCAGAAGTGGTAAAGCCGGGCAGTGGAAGAGAGCGATAGGGAGACGGGGAGGGAAGGAGAGAGACGGAAGAGGGAAGGGGTGGGGTCGGGGCCTGGGCGGGGCCGGGGCCTGGGCGGGGCCAGCGCCCTCGAGGCCGAGAGGCCCACGCTGGTTGGCCGCGTGGCCCCGCCCCCTCCAGGCCCCGCCCCCCCGCCCTCTCCGCGGAAAGTACAGCGAAAAGTCCGAGCGCGGCGGCCGCGACAGCGCAGGATGGGGTCCGGCTCCTCCAGCTATCGGCCCAAGGCCATCTACCTGGACATCGATGGACGAATCCAGAAGGTACTGCTCCCCTCCCCTCCGTGAGAGCCCAGGGCCTCTTCCTGTGCCGTGGGTAGTCCCTACTCTCCGGAACCCGGGGTCGGCCAGATCCGTGTGCCGCCGGCCAGGGGGTGGCGCGGTCGGCTGCACCCCGAGATGCAAGTGCTCCGCGAGCCCACGGCGCTGCCTACGGAGAGGCTCCTCCGACCTTCTTTGTTCTGGGCTCTCGCATTCAAAGCCCCTTCTCTAGCCGCAAAGTCTTCCCGTCCTCTGCTTAGTGGAAGATTGGGACAATGAGCAAGCTGCCTTGAGAACCCTACTTAGCTCCCCTTGAAGTGCTAGAGCAAAAGCTATTGTGAGGAGATTGCGCCCCAGCCTCAGCCATCTCGGGGACACCAGCTGGCGGAGACCTCCCTCAGCTGGCCATGGCAGGGAAGCTGCCAGCCGCTCACCTTGCTACCCAAGGAGGGCTGGCACAGGGCACTAGATCAGCAGACCCTGCAAGGCACGCCCATGTTGGTCCTGGGGGGTCGGAGGTGCAGCCCACCCTCTGTATCCCCTGAGAGTCCGAGGCATTTTCAAGGACAGGTGTCTAGCTTCTATGTCACAGTGTGGGGAGTAGGTCAAGGGCCCATGCAGCATGGGTCTAGTTCCGTGACTTCCTGGACTGGGTGCCTGCAGCTGTTTGGCATGGAGCAGCCTCCTCCCCAAAGGAAGGAAGAGCCTTACCCCATGTGTCTCCTGCCGCAGCAGGAGCACATACAGACACACTCCTTATATGTACACAAAGCCATGCACAGCACATACACAAACGTGCATGGTACACATGCACACACACGTGTGCAAACATGTGCACACGTACATACACGCCGACATTTTCCTTAAAGTGCTGGGGCAAAGCCAGGTGAGATTTTGGGAAGGATCTGTTCCCTTCATCTTTATAAAGAGGTAAGGTGAGCAGGTGCTGTCTCCAGCCAGAAGTGGCAGATCCTCCCTGAGAACATGCCCAAGGTCTCTCCAAAGCTGCTCAGAAGTGGGTGGAAAGTGAAGAGGGCAGAGATGAGCCCAGGACTGCAGACAGACCCTGCGGAAGGTGGGGAGGCAGGTTTTCCCAGATGACACAGCGCGCATGGGGGACCTCTAGAAAGACCCCCTTCCCCCTGCAGACCAGCCCTGGCGGTGGGGTATTGAGTTGTCTGCAAGGAAAAGCGCAGATATGTGCTTCATAGACTGTCGCAGGAAACAAGAGGCTGTAAACAGTGGCTGATGGCATCACAGTGAATCCTCCTCCCCGCCGGCTGTCGCTCCACACCAAGTTCTTGGCCCACAGGAGGGGCAGGAGGCTGGCCATGGTCCTGAACCCTGCCATCTCTGCCACTCAGCCACTCTGTCATTTGGTAGTTGGGTACTGGGGAGGTACCTCTCATTCAGGTTAAGACCAAGTCTTTGGGGTTTCTCAGTGTGTGCTTGCATGTGTCCCCCACACCCACCCCCACCCCCGAGCCCAGTAGCGTTGTTGGGACCATGTGTATCAGCTCTCTGTGATGCTCCATCAGCTGCCATTCCTGTTTTACAAGCTCCAGGCACTGCCCACATCCGAAAGTTCCCAGCATGCAATTCTTTCTGTGTCCCTCAATCCATTCCATTCCCTCCCCATCAGAGTCACAGACAAGCCCATGTTGCTTCCAAGGAGGGGGCATGGCCAGGGAGGAGAAGACAAGCGTGTATACTTATACTGCCTTCTGTCACTTCGGCCACCATTTCTGATGACAGGCAAGCTCATGTCTCTGCATTATCTCTGTTTTCCATCTCTCTGGTTGCCTAACCACTTCATCTGGGCTGGACAGTGCAGAGATGGGATGAAGGAGGTGACATCCAAAGCCCTGGCTTTCATGGTATCCTACTGTGGGCCAAGTTCAGGGAGCACAGGCCCTGATGTCACCTGTGAGCATGACCACAATGGCATTCCCAGGACTCAGAGGAACAGTGCAGTGACTTGTTAGCCTATTCAATGGGTGTAAAGTTCCAGATCCATGAAGGTGTCCTGGCAACTGCCAGGCTTCTGAGTGGAGATCTGCATTGAGAATTTGGGACACTTCCCTTCCCTGGCTGTGCAGAAATGACTGGGAGAAACAGATACCTTGTCCTGGGCCACATCAAAAATGCTGTGTTCCAAAGGCTGGACAAATGGAGGTCACTTCTGAGCTGAGAAGCAGCTCCACACCTTCATGCCTGTTTCCCCAGCTGTGCAGTGGAGTAGTGAGGCCTGTTATTGACAGGACAAATGGCACAAAACAAATTCAGTGAGCTTCTGTAGCTGAGTGAGTGCAGCTCAGTGATCTGCTGGATCACTACCTGAGCAGGGGCCTGGATCCCTGTGAGAACAAATGAGTTAACAACAGTGATCTTCAGCTTGCAGAGACATCTTAGAAGGACACAGCAGGGCCTGATGGTGTGCAGTGCACGTGAGCCCCTCCTCGTGTGGAGTCTGTGGGGTTAGTAGCCCCACAGACTCACGGTACAGCATCTCCATGCTCTGACTTGCAGGGTGGTGCACATGTGAGGACCATGGGCGGTCCCCAGGTAGGCCGTTGGAAACAGAGGGGGCAAGAAGTGGGAAGCCAGCCCTCGAAAAGCTAATGGTCTTCCTTTATGCCAGAGGGTTGTACTTGCCTTTCTTCCTTTTGTCACTCAGTGCTACACATAGAGTTGACAGAAACAAGACACTGCACCTGGCAGTGCTGGTGGACCCATGCCTGGTGGCACACCTGGGCTTGGGTTTACCAAAATCCTTAGAGAGAAAGAGGCTTCAAGGCCCTCAAGTGGCTGTGACCTTGGGTTTGTTAAGAGGCTATGTCTGCATGAGATCCAGTATCCCTGAACCCTGCCAGGGCCATGCCCAGGCATGGGATTTCCTCCCGCTGAGTCTGTACTCCATGTGTCCCATCTTGGTCAGTCTGTGATTTTGGCCCAGCCTGTCTCTGCTGCTGGAGCCAGGTCTTAATGCATCAATAGCCTTCTGAGTTTTTCTACACAGTTTCTGCTGTAAATCAAGGAGAAAATGAGAGAACCTGGAGGACAGGGCACTCCAGGTGCCTTGACCTTGAGCTGGTTGAGGGTCCCCGAAGGACTCCTCCCTACGTGGTGCCAGTGGCTCACCTGTGGCTACCCTTGACCTGTTGCAGGTCAGTGCTCCCCAGACAGCCCTGGACTTCCCATGCAGCTTAGCCCTGTTGGGCTGGGACCCAAGGTTGGCTCCCTTCTACCTGCCATAATGCATCCCCCTCTGAACCATGGCTTCCATGTGCCCTGCTCCACTGGCCTCTTCCCTGCCCCAGGGAAGCCTGGCACCTGGCTGCCTGTTTCATGCTTCCCCAGAAAGCTCAGGCTCAGCTTCATTTCAGGATCTCACCTTCCTGTGAAGAGTGTGCCCAGCCCCACCTCCCTCATGTGGCTGCATGGTTGAGTGGGTGTCCCCTGGCTAGTCTCATTCTTCCTTTCTCCTGGGCCACTCTTTTTTTTTTTTTTTTTTTTGGTTGACTCAGGCTGCCTTAAGGGTGGGTGTGGGAATTGAAACACCATCCCCTGTGCCTGACTAGGATTGCCTGCGCAGGCACTTAAACCACTGAGCTAACCCGAAAACCCCCTCCAGGGCCACTCTTGATGGAAATCTCATTTTACTTTGGAACTCAGGCACCAGGTTCCCCCTACATGTGATGTCCTGCTGTGGGTTCTTGCTCCCCTGTGCTAGAATGCATAATATGTCCCCAGCCAGGGTGCCACTGTCCCACCCTCACCACACTGAGGTGGAGGATGACTCTCATTGGCTAACCTCATCAGTTCCTCTACAATCCATCTTCCTGTGACACATCTATTACTTAGAGTCTTTAAACAGACATGAACATGGCAGGCTAGGCTCACAAGGCAGGAAGCCAGGGAAGGAAGCTTTGTTCCCACCTCCACCTTTTGATTGCTAAGGTGCTGCAGCAACCTGTCCAGAAAGGACCTCAAGAGTTGTGACGTGAAGGCTTAGATCTAAGTCTCCTAGGCAGAGACCAGCTTTTGGAAGGTGGCATTGGGTCATAGGAGTTAAAATTCCAGACAAGAGCACAGAGCATGCAGGTATCAAGTGGCCAGTGCCTCCTCCTTCCCATGGCTGTGGCCTGAGGACTCCTTTGGCTAGATATTCCAGCATGCAGAGGTCAGGAAGGGGCTGGGGCCTGAGCTGCACCAGACACACCTGGAGGCCTCTCAGAGCACAGCCTCTCCCTGACACACATGGGATCCCTGCATGTGAAGGCTTGGCTCCCAGACAGCCAGTCTGGTGGCATCTATCTCCTTTCTTTGCTGGCCAAGAGGTGGAAGTCACTTTCTCCTCTGGGAAGTGGGTGGGTGGTGATGTCCCCAGAGAGCCACTCTGCAGATGATGGTGAGTCATGTGGGCCAAGTGTCTGAATGCCCTCCCAGTCTCCAACTGGCTATACAGTGCCTGGGCGCTGCCCACAGCCCAGACCTACTGCTCCAGACCTCCTGGAAGCCACAGGAAGGTCCCCTATGCAGGTTACTTGACCTGCAGCTTGCTAACAGGCTGTGCCCTCAAAGAGGGTGGCAGTGCCAACGGCCTCATGACCCTGGGTCCCATCATCTCTGACCTCGCCTATTGGAAATGCAGTTGTTTGGTGTTTGGAGCCAAAAAGGCTGGTATGCTGCCAGCACACGTTAGGGGTGCAGGACTGGGTGCTCCAGAGATGTGACAGCATAGCTCTGGCCACCAGAGACTGCAACAGGGGCAGAGAAAGGGCATGGCACCCATCAGATGCACAGATGAGCTGCTATGCAGATAGGAGATGGAATAGGGACATGCAAGTGGGGTTGAGGTCCAGCCCTGGGCGAAGCACACCTTGGGCAGCAGTCAGTAGCAAGGTGTCTGTTGTTCCTGCCTGGGCACTGGTGAGCAAGGATTCTTCCTGCCCTGTGGGGGGCTTGCACTGTGCCCTTCCTGCAGTCCCATTGCCCTGACTGCCAGTGATCCAGTAGGCCACACTCCCCAACACAGAAGGACCCTGGTGTCCACCTGGGTGGTTCTTCCCTGGCATACACTGCCCCCAGCCTCCCCACTTCTGCTTCTTCAGAACCCCAGTTGGGCCCTGTCCCAGGCTTTACTTGGGTCTCTTCCCCAGATCCTAAACAGAAATAGGCCAAACATGTAACTCATGACCTAGAAGCAATGACAAAGCACCCAGGGGGACTAATTGACCTTAAATTCTCTGCTTAATTTATTTTTTTTTAATTTTGGCATATACTTCATAATACAAAATGTACCATTTTAACCAGCTTAAGTGTACAGTTTGGGGTTGTTACACCTTCATGTAGCCATCACTTGAATCCATCTCTAGATCCTTCTCATATTCCCAGTCTGAATCTCTGTCCCCTTGAAACACATTCCTCATTCCCACCCCAGACCCTGGCTCCTCATCCTGCTTTTATCTTGGTGTCTGCCTACTCTGGGCACCATAGATCTGAGTGAAGCCATCCACAGTGGTGTGTGTTGAGATTCAGTTCCTTTTTGCAGCTGAGTGCTATTCCCTTATGTGGCTAAATCTCATTGAGTTCATCTGTTCCAAGCACATGAGTCCATCTGATGTCCAGAAATTTCAGCTACTTCCATGCTTGTCCCCTTGTCTTACATGAGGCTGGCTTCTTATCTCTGAGCAGCTTCATGTGTCCCAGAGCCCTGTTCCCTCCTGAGTAGTAGCCATATGGGTCCACGAAGATCTAGCTGTGTGTGATGGTATATGGAGCATGTTGTACAGTGCACAGGAAGGGACAGTGACCTGGAGAGGATAGATGCTTGTGATGTGCTCACACAGTGGGTGCCTGGTGCTGTGACTTTACCACTGAGCACCCTGCCTGTGGCCAGTTCCTCTGCCTTTGAACCCAGGAGTTGTGTTGCTGACTCCAGACAGATAACTTTCTCTGCATCCTCATTTTTGCTTGCTTGTTCATTATTGATTTATTCAAGCTGTGGGCTTAAGGCAGCCCTGTCCCCAGCTCTCAGGAGACGCTATCATCTTCCTCCACATTGTCCCATGGCCCCTGTCTTCTGTCCATCACTCCAAGCCCAGGGTGCACCTAGGTGCATTTTCTGGAGCAGAGCAGAAGGTGAGCATGTTGCAGGCAGACACAGCTGTATTAGGAAGGCAGACACAGCTATATTAGGAAGGGTCCACTCCAGTCCCAGCACCTGGCTTTGCCACCTGGCTGCTGGCATCCCTGCCTCCAGCCACAGCCCCACATGCAGCCCCTGAGCTGCCTGAGCTTCTGGGAAGCAATCCATGTCCATGGGGGCTATGGGTTAAAGAGTTAGCATGGCATTACTCTACAGCAGCAGACCTGTCACCCTCACCTCACCAAGGACCAGGAAGGTCTCCAAGATGTCCCCCCTCTGGTGGGTCCAGGTTTACTGGTCGTATGCTTTACAGGCTCCCTATTCAGCTTTAGTGAGCCTGAGAGCCACTGGAGGGGCACTGAGAATGGCTGCACTTCTCTGGGGTGTCCTTGGGATCTCAGACTCCTGCAGGGCCCAGCAGGACAAAGGGGCACCACCAAGCACATGTCCCATCCTTTTCAGGGATGTGCTATGCTGAGCAGGTGGAGTGGGTCTGCACCAAGAGGCACAGGAATTGGCCACCCAGGCCAGATGCAGGGTGCCTGGGGCAGTGGTAGGCAAGGTGGGAAGCACAGCTCCTGCTTGGGGCCACCAGCTGGTTGTGGTGGGCAGGGCCTGGGGCTGTGACAGGACATGTGTGCTCTGATGCATCATTCCTCACACTTTACATATCTCACACCACACACACATACATACACATCACACATCACACCTTACATCACATCATAGCTCCACACACCACATGTATCACACACACACCATACCTCACACACCTCATACAACTCACATCACAGAGACACACACCACACACATCTCACACCACCTCACACAGGACACACATCTCATTTACCACATGCCACACAGTAGACACTGTATCACACACGCTAGACACCATGCATGCTCACCCCCCCCACACCCTTACACACATGCACATGCAGCGCACACATGCACAGTTAATGCAAGCATGATGTGGAGCCGGTATGCGCAGGCAGCTGTGGACTGCAGTGCAGAGGCCAAGGCAGGCCTCCTCCTTCCAGGGCCAAGGCCTTGAGCTGCCCCATGTCCATGGGCTCCTGTGGGTGAGCAGGAGGATGGGGCCAAGCTCAAGGACACACATAACATGGCAACTGCAGGTGTGGTGATGGCCCTGCTGCTCCCACTGCCACTCAGCTAGGCTAGGTGGCCCTGCATCCTATTTTCCTGGCACCCTTTTCTCTTGCCTGGTGTCCCTCACAGGGATAGGGCTGAGGGGTCCCTGGCCATTGCTGGAGCAGCCATCCCCACCTCCATGCTGTGGGCTCTGGGCTCTGGGCTCTGATTCTGTCTCTATTCTAGAGCTGAGCCATGGTGTTCCCTTCTGGTGGCTCAGGGAGCTCCTTAGCCCTGCTTGCTCCTGAGTGCCAGGCTTAGCTTCTGGAAGGTGCTGCAGGCTCATGGTCCCAGCCAGCCGTTGTTAGTTGGGCATCATTGGTCAAATACAGTGAACAGGAGGGATTCTCTGTGTTCATGGTGATGGGTACATTGTCCTCTGGTCACAGCATGGCACAGGGACATGCTGCCCACGCAGGGGGTGACATCACCCTCAGACACACAGCACTGAGTGGGAAGCCACCTGGACAGGAGGCAGGGCCACAGGAGGTGGCTGAGCCACCGTGCAGACCTGCAGCCAATGGGAGCCAGCACAAGGCCAGTGACAGGCACCCAGGCACAGCCATCTCTGGGCAGGAAGACCTACTGGTCTTTGTGTGACTTGTCAGGCAGTGACAGCGTGAGGAGGAGAGGAGAGTGAGAAAGGTCTGACTCCCCATTTCGTACCAAGGCTCCTCCACCTGCCCCCTCCTGCCTCCTTATCTGTGCCCAGAATTCCATGCCCTCCTCTCCCCGTACTTGTGGCTCCTCCCCACTCCCACCTGCCCACATTGCCACCACATCCTGCACCTGCAGCCATCCACACTGTGTCCATCACTGCTGTTGGTTGAATTATGTCCCCATCCTGGCCCTGCTCCTGCAGTGTGGCCCCTAGGAAAGAGTCTTTGTGGGTGACATCACATGTAAACTTGGCCACCATGGATTAAGGAAGCTCTACCCCCATACGACTGGCATCCAAAGGAGAGGGACATTGGCCACAGTCAGACACTGAGTTAGAAATGTGGTATTAGCCACCATCAGAAGAGGGGGAACAGAAAAGATGTCCCCTAGGGTCTCCAGAAGCAATATCTCTTCTGGCTTATGCCACCTAGTCTACGATGATTGTCACCAGAATGGCTGAAGACTTGGGCACCTGCTGTGCTGGGCCTCTGCGCTCACTATCTGCAGGTTGGTCCAGCTCTTTGAGCACCCTCCAACCTACCCTGAGGACCTCCTGCACCCCGAGGAGCAATCCACAGCCCACAGGGCTCCTGTGGCAGGCAGCTGGCTATCCCCTGCCCACTCACCTGCTCCGTGGGGAGCCCTGGTGTGTGGATACCTTCATGCCGGTGCTACAGCAGATTTTCATCAGGAACTTGCTGCCCCAGGGCTTGGCCCACTGAGGTTGTACTCCTAGATTCATGGGTGGTGTCCTCTCCCTGTGTCCCTAACTGCTCAATAAGAAGGTTGTTGGGGGAGTGGGGTGCCTAAAGTCCCTGGCAGGCTGAGTCTATCTGTTAAGAACCTAAGTTGATAGAAAGGAACTCCTGGAGTGCCGCAAGGGGAAGATGACATGGTCCCACAAGGAATGCTGGAATGAGCATGAGAAATGCTGGTAGGAAGGGTCCCCAAGCCCAGCTGAGGGTTGAGATACAGTGTCTTAAACAGGGATTTTAGGTGGTATGGAATCCAGCCTGAACGAAAGTACATACTCCTGCTACCAGCCTATCTGCCTTCATTTCACGAAACCCTGTCCCAGTGACACAGGAGCACCTTCTCTGGGCTACCTGCAGCTGCCCACTGTGAAGGCAGGACCAGGTAGGAAGGTTGGGAAAGCTGGACATGTCTTAGCCTCACCAGGGCTGGCTCTGCATGCAGAAGTTTCAGGTTTAGGGTTTCTTGCAAGTTCAAACCTCTTGGGGTGTCCTGTGGGGAGTCCCATGGCCCACAGAGCTCTAGGTAGCATGCATACCAACACAAGCCCACAGGACACGTAGGACAACTGCTTCTGCCCTAGGGCTCCCCTGCTGTGTTCTGGGGAGCTGCTCCATTCCATTCCCACTGAGAAATGATGATCAAATCTGAATCTGTGTGGTCTGCTTCCTGGTAGTCATTTTTCTGCAGCTGTGACAAATCACCTGTGATGATCAGGGGTGAGGAGGAGAGCTTTGTTTTGGTGCCTGCTTTTGTTTTGGACATTCTGGTCTATAGCCGCGTGGTCCCATCGCGTTAGGTCTGCACTGAAGCAGAACCACATGGCAAAGCTGCCTACCTTGTGGTGGTCAAGAAGCAGAGGACAGGGAGTGATGGGGCCAGCACCCCTCACAGCCCCAGGGCTGCAGCTTCTTCCACTGCACCCCACCTCCAAGTAGCACCACTGCTGGGAGGGGACAAGCTTCCACAGGGAGCCTCTAGGGGACCATGCCAGGCCCCACTTCACTGAGGGGTCGGCGTGCTCTGGTCCAGGTGGGAGAGAGGGGGGGACATGAGTCACCAGACTGGGGTCTCATAGTCTTGTGCCCTCCCAGTGCTGCCCTGGGTTGTTCAGGTTCTCATGAGCTGAAGGGTGAGACAAGGCTAGGGCGGGCAGGGTACAGCTGTGCTGCACATTGAGAGTCCGCTGATCACCCCCGCCAGGGGAAGCCCAGGAGCAGCTGGCCCAGCGCTGCACGGGTTCTGGCTCAGCGCCTGCCTCATCCCTTTGACTGCATTTTGAATCCCCTGTGATCCATTATTCATCACAGCAGAGATTGGCCTCAGACATGCAGGATGAAGACAGCTGAAGCACAGCCGCCCAGCGGGGTGACCCAGTGGCCATGGGCCCGCTCTGACAAATGGGGCCCCAGCCCCTTCCTGTTCCTCTCTTCTTTTCATATCCATCCCAGAACACTGGATGCCCCACTTTTGTCAAAGCCTGCAGAAGAGAGCCAATAACCTTCCCTCTCTGTGAGTCACCCACTGGGGTGTAAGTGACAGCAAGAGAAAGTGACCGGTGGAGCGCTTCCTCTTCACTGTGGACAACCCCTGCATGCTCCTCCTGCACCTCATCAGTCCCCACCTGCCATGGTCTGAGCCTGTGGCAGAGGTCACAGGTCACAGCAGCCACTTGCTGTCCCCTGGCACTCATGGTGTCCCCCACACACACACCCTATTTCTTCTGTCCCCTTACTGTGCACCTGGGAAAGATCACTCAGTTCTGTGCCTGCCCATCTTCCAGCCAGGAGGGTCCCAGTCCCCAGCAACAGAGTCTCAGGGATCAGAGAGATCATGGGCTTCAGCAGAAAGGGACGAGAAAAGGGCCCACACCACCTGTGCATGCGTCTTTCTCTCCCCCTGCTTGCCACTTCTTATTGAAGAGCACATATTCTCTTTGATCCTAAAAAACATGCCTTAAAGACAGACATGTATATTTGACCATCTCAGAAAGTTTCCTTTCTTTTTATTTTTTATTTTGGGTTTTTGAGACAGGGTCTTGCTATGTAGCCCCAGCTGGCCTCAAACTTGCAGTGATCCTCCTATCTCAGCCTCCAGAGTGGTGGGATCACACTGCCTGGGTAGATTCCACTCCTGGCTTGGTTTTCTTTCACTGTACTGTGGTTACCTTAACCACAGAGAGTTCTGTTTTAGAGACAGAGCCACACTGAAATAGAGATGGGCTTCTGTGCTGGTGACCAAGAGCCTCTGCTACCTTGCAGTTAGCTGAGACCTAGAGGTTTGGGTTTTTTTGTTTGTTTTGTTTTGTTTTTTTTTCTTTTCATTCTTTGTTTTGTTGTTTTTAAGATAACTTTTGTAATGGGCCTGGTGGATAGTAACAGATGGAAATTTCTGTTATTATTTTATATTCTTTTGCAATTGCAATGACCAGGAAAATCTCGCCTATGATGGAACTGGAAATGAGGCCTCATACAGGTTTTGTTTTAGCAAACAAAAAAGCCTGATTGCCAGGTGGCTCTCTGTAACCCATTCTGAAAGGGGTGTTATTGCTGAGTGTCCTGAGAACAAGAGCCTGAGCAGGAAGAACAATACATTCAAGCATACACGTGATTTACAATCAAGTGAATGGCAGCTCTGTAGGAGCAGGTGGGTGGGTCAACAAGAGATAGAGGACAGCTGACTGCCTGGATAGATTGCTGCAATATTTTCTTCTGGTTACAGTCTCTTCTGAAACACAGTCATGCTACGTAGTCCAGGCTGGCCTTGATCTCAGAGTGATCCTTCTGCCTCAGCCTGCCAAGTTCTGGGATGGCAGGTGTGCACTGCAAGAAAAGTCCTGTTTAACCTGTCCAAAGATGGAAAACTTCAAGTCCCTCAGTGGCATTGTGGCTGCTCCAGAGAGCAGCCCCACAGTGAAGCGCCCAATACCTCTGGCTGCTTTGCGGGCGGAAAAGCCCAGCAAAAGCCTATGAAAGCTTATATAAACGTCTAATAACTCATAAAAGCTATAAAGATGAATCACACTGTAGGGTAGGAAGAAAAGAATTTGAGCTGTTTTCTTTTCCTTGGAGGGTGGGGAGCACAGTCAGGAATATGGATACCTTGAGAACTGGAAATGCAGGGAGGGGTGTCACCCTGGGCCTGGAGGGCTGGGTATGGGCTAAGCCCCAGGAGGCTCTGTGTAGTCTGTAGGCAGTTGTGGGCATTGTGGTTGCTTGATTTAAACTTAATCTTTTGTGACTGATCTTACTGCCTCACCTATACTTGGATTGGCAATCCACATGGGATGGGAGGTCAGAGGGACAGGCAGAACAGACAGGGGCCAGGCATTCAAGTGTAATCCAGCATCGGAGAGGCTGAGGCAGGAGTACTGCTATGAGACCAGCTTGGGCTACATGGTGAGGCACCCGCATCTCAAAAAACTGAAAGAAAAAAGAGCGGGTAGGGCCCCTTCTGGACAGTGTCCCCAAGCTGCAGGAACCTTTTGTCCTGGACTTATACAAAAATCCCACAGCCCCTTCTTTTGTGGAAGTGGCCTTTGAAGGGGCAGGAATTTTAGGAGACCCTCTGGCAATTACAGCTATCACTGGGTTAGGCACATGCCTGTATTAGCATTCCCATCAGCAAGACTGGATTATCTTCAGAAATGAAGACTCTGGGTCTTAGAAAGGCTCAGCAGGGCTGACAGCAAGCTAATGCTCCTGCTTCCTCTTTCCCGGGTCCTCTGTCCTGCAACCTCATCGTCAAGTGCTAGTGTGCATGCACCACTCCAATACCTGTCCAGGGAGATTGTGGAGCCAGGGCATAGCCCTGGGCCTGCTCAGTCAGCAGAGCTGAGAGGCCACTGGGTTCCATCTCCGAGTCACTCCATGGCTGATGACCCCTTGCTGCAAGGCCCCCCCAACCTTTTCTGTCCTAGAAGTGAAAGAATCTGCTGCAGCAGTTTGTGTGTGATTTTAACAACTGACTTGTTTTTCTCACAACATTGTACATCAAATCCTAATATATAAAGCATACATAAACAGTTAAGCAACATGTTTTTTAATATCCACTTATTTCGTAAGTTCACATTTATAGTACCCAGCAGAGAATTAATAGGTAAAAGGGAGGTCTTGTATTAATTCTACATTTGAAACTCGGGGTTCCGAGTGACAGCTGCTCCCATGTGTTATAACCCCAAGTTGACCTGGGAAGGCCTTGCTGGGTTGTTCTGCAGATTGGACAGGGCTGGGTGCCCAAGGAGGGAGAAGTTGGTGTTGGGGTAGAAGGTGGTGACCAGCCTGGGAAGTAGCCTGATGTTTGGTTTTCCCAGAGGGTCCACACTGGAAGAGCCCACACACTGGGTGAAACTGAGTCCCATCAGAAGGGCCACACAAGCTCACCAGGATGCCCCTGGCTCTGCAGCCCCTCAGAGCCCACCAATCCCTCTGTCCTGCAGAAGCTGAGCGTGCATGGCTCTGAGGACGTAGGACGCAGGGCAGCTGAAGGTCAGAAATCCTAGATCTGAGTAAAATACTCTATGCCCAGTACTTGGCCTTGTGGAGGCTCCCTCTGTCCCTCCAGGCCCACTGTACCTCCCCTTTCTTTGATTTTTTTCTCTCTGGGCCTGCATACCAGCCCATCCCCCTCTGTATGCTATTTCAATTCCATTTCCATCCTCTGGGTAAACGTCATTTAATTTTCTTATGTACTTGGCTGTGTGCCAGAGAGCATTCTTTCCATTTAAAAATGGCAAAGACCTCTTTCCACTCCTGGGGTTTTTATGGAAATACAGCACCCGCTCCTGAGCAGCTTCTGGATTGATCATTAACCTCAGCTTCCAGAGCCAGGGGACCTCTTCCTTGCTTTTAGAACAGAAATATTTGTTGTGGAAATTTTGAAAAATATCAGGAAGAAAAGAGAATCTATTATCCCACTGCCTAGCAGAAAGCCAGTGCTGTTGAATGAGCGCCCATCTGGCTGATGTTTCTTGTGCAAGGTTGTGCCAATGAGTGTGTACAGGCACATGTGTGTGGCCTTTGCTCACATGGTTTTGTGTCCTGTGTGTTGGCACTCAGCCTTACAGCAGTAGCATTTTCCAGTATGTCACTGGGTCATCACCAAAAGTGTGTTTGTAGGGCCCCACTGGTGTTTGTCATGGAACCTTAGTGCTGTCTGGAGCTGCATGGCTTCGTGCTACTCCTCTCTGGTAAATGACACACGGGGCCGTCCTTCACTGTGCATTTTCCCCTGTGCGGCAGCAGCAGCATAGGGCGATGTCTGGGCGTGAACCAGGAGCCGCTTGAAAATTAGATGGGCTGAGTCAGTGGCGGAGGCAGACTGTGCCTGGCACCTAATAAAAGCCCTTATCGCTATGTGTACTACTGACACTTCCCCAAGAGCAACTCCTGGAACTGGGATTTGGGGCCAACAGTGCCCATGTTGACAAATTTTGCCTTATGGAGGCTGTAGAGACCCTTGTCCCTCTCATAGCTTGTACTTGGGGTCCCCACAGTCACTAGAACAACCCTTTTAGCCACACCCACCACCCCGCTACTCCCAGCCCCTATTCTCCTGGGCTCCTGGCAGACATTAATCTCTCATCCATCTGCAGGGCTCCCTTGGGTCAAAAATATTACAGGTATGTTGGGCACTGCAGAACATGCCTGTGATCTCCTCACTAAGGAGGCTGAGGAGGGGGATCACCATGAGTTCAAGGCCAACCTGGGCTACATAACAAAACCCTGTCTGAAAAAAAAAAAAAAATCCTGTCAACTCTTGGGGTTGGCTGCTCTCTTGTCATCATTCCCTCAAGGTCTGTCCACTCAGGTGGCTGCATGGGTGACCAGTCAATGCTATTCCTGTGCCCAGTGCCACTGTAGCATGGAGGTGTCTGATGATCCACCACAGAGGTCCCTGGAGTCCTGTTTTTCTGATTGCCATTTCATTTTCCTGGCCTTTGCCTTCTGTGTCTCAGAGGTCGGGATGGCTATGTCTGAGTTCAAGATGCCCCCTTTGTTTGATTGGACAGGTGATTTTCTCCTGTGAGGTTTATCATGGTGCTGTAAGAGCCAGTAAAAGCATGTCGAGGGCTGGTGCTGAGGTGCACCAGTCTCTGAGTAATGCATGAAATGTTCCGATCTCTAAGGCTGAAGTCAGTGGTTACCAGGACCAGCGGAAGTCAGGAACGGACAAGGTGTCCTGCACTCCATGGGCAGAGCCTAGCCCTCCTCTGCCTCCAGTGGGGCTCAGCATTATGGCCCCCACATACTGGGGTTTTCATCTTCACTTGCTGAGAGAGATGTAGGACTGTAACGGTGCCAGTGATTCATTACTCCAACTTCAAAGACACTCCATGAAAATTGTTGCTAAGGTAATTGAATAAAAAAAAATTCACAGCCGGGGTAAGTGGTAACAGCAAGACAATGAACATAATTGTGTGTTTTACAGTCATCAGCCCCTGAGCATGACTTTCCCAACACAGATATGTTTTTAATGATTTTGAAAGGTAGCACAGATGTTTGCAGTGGTTTTGACAGGAAACTAATGTCAACCTGGTCCTCCCTCTGCACAGGACGGTCTCCCCAGGGAATAGCTCACAGCTGGCTCTAACACGAGACATCCCAGCCTGTGCTGCTCTGGAGGACCTGTTGGGGCTAGACTGGCTAGGTTTGATTCCAAACTCAACCTAAACCTTAATTGCCATTTGGTTATGGTATTTGTTCATGACTTGGAGCCCTTCATAACATAGAACCACAAACATCTGTATGGTTCCCACTGGTCACGGCTGTGTGCCAATCCAAACCAGAAACCCAACAGCCTGGCAGTAAACGCTTGCAGCAGCAGCAAGCAAAGACCTCAATTAGATGTGGAGAAATGGCCAGGATCTGCCCAGCCTGAGTGTGGAGGGCGAGGGGCCAGGCCACTCTCATGCCACATGGTCAGTGGACCTTCTCCCCACATATGGCCCCATTATCTAGAAGAAGTCATCTCCACGGTGCCCACTGCCAACCACACTTGGGCTGAATCCATTCCAAAATGGCAAGGGACAATGGGACAGAGATAATGAGAGGTCTTTTTATACCTAAAGTGCAAATCCAAGAACAGTATGGCATGCTTTCTCATGTGCCCACCTGGGATCTGCAGCAGACCTCACCCGTACCCTCTGGTCAGCTCTTTAGAAGTGGAGGACAGATGGAAATGGAAGCCAGTCAGCCAGGACCATTGTAGACAGGGAAGGGGTTGAGATGATGGGCCTGGGTGGATGCGGGCTGGGAGTGAGAGTTCAAGGTACCAGGATTGTGGGTCGCTGGGGTATCACGGTCCATGCCCTCTTTCCTGGTGCCAGTGCCCTTTCAGAACCAGACCTGTCACACACTGTCCTGCTGCAGATCCCCAGTTAGGAGACCTGCATCTGGACAGGAGATTGTGGCTGGAGAAGCCTCACTGGACCAGGCCCCTCTGCATGCCAGGACGGGGGTACCTCAGGTTTCAAACTAAATAGAGCAGTGATCCAGAAAAGCCAGTGTCCCTCATGACCTTACAGCCCAGAGCAGGAGAACATTCAGGCCCAAGCCCTACTGTCCCTCCCTTCTCTCCATCTCCACATACTTCTGGACCCTGGCTGTGGTTGGCTCAGAAATCACAGTGCATTTGCAGATAGGAGGCTGGCAGGAGGCTTTTCCCAGGAGCATGGAAACCTTTTATTTCTGCTTTGGTTTCCCAAGAAGACCATAAAACCCTAGTCTCCTGCAGCAAGAGTTCAACCAGCATGGTGCACCTCCCTTCTCCAAGCCTCTGTGGGGAACCTAGTTTCCAAGGCAGCCCGGAGCTCCCATGGCAGGGGATTTAGGCCAGGACTTTGTGTAACACTTGTTTAAACTTCAGTGGGGCTATGCAGGAGGGAAAGGGAGCTGGACCACTCAGCACTCTGGGGTTTTTTGTTGTTGTTTTTTGGTACAGGAAATCAAACTCAGGACCTTGCACTTGCCAGACAGGCACTTATGCCCTGAGCTATCTCCCCAGCCCAACATTCAGTACTTTGAACTGTATCCTTGGAAGAAGCCCCTGGACTCAGGATTGAAGTCTTCAGCTTCTTAGCATCTGCTCTGTCCTATCCCTATGCCTGGGCCACTGGGACATGTGGAGCAATCCTTTTGGCCTCTGCTTTGATTGTTGTTCCTTCTAAGCTCACAGCCACAGTATGTGCCAGTCACATGAGAGAGCATCCCATGGCTGGCCCAAAAGGCCATGGGGTGTGGGAGGGGGCTCAGTGGGGACCCTTGTTGGAACACCTAAGAACCTGAATGCCACTAGCCAGCAGCCTGCTCTGTCTCCTCTCTCTCCCAGCCCTGACAACCAGCCTGGTGACTGGGCCGGGGACAATATAACCAGAGTCTTGGGTCTATTTTGCCCTCTTACACACTTGACCAGGGCCACCCAGGACTAAAAGACCCTGGGCACAGCCAGACAGTCCCTTCCCACCTGAGGCCCAGCTGCAGCAGTGCTCCTCTTTCTCCATGCATGGATCTGTCTCAAAGGGGCTGCTCCCACTTTCTAAAGGTTGAGGGCAGCTTACCCCAAGGAGCAGCAGAAACAACAGAGATGCTGAATCATTGCCCAGGGTCCTGGAAATCCTGCAGTTGTTCCCTGGGATTCCTACCAAAATAAAACTGCTGCGAATAAAGTGTGGCAAACAGTTCTTCCAGGACATCTGGCAATTGGGAGACCTATTTCAGTGTCACCATGTTTTAGAGCCAGCAGAGTCTGTGAGACTTGTGGGCAACAGCAATGGCATCTGGCTGAATTTGTATTCAGCCTGGTGTGTAGCAAATCTTACCTGTCTGTGTGGCTGGATTAAGAGGCTCCTAAAGAGCTGGTGACTCAGTCAGAGGTGCTGTTAGGTTTCTCGGTGGCACACTAAAGACGAAAGATAAAAGAAGCCTTTATTAACTCCAAAGACACACAGAGGCTCGAGAGCAGATGGGGGAGGTCCTCTGATCTGAGATGAAGAAAGCTGAGACTTTTGTGGACTTCTGCTAGAGGTGGACTTTGAGGGTCAGTTTCAATCACATGTTAAGGAGCTGGTGAGGTCTCTACTGCATGTGCAGTAAAAGTGAGAGGAAATTGTACCAGGGCTAGGTTAGGAGTAGGAGAAGGAGTACGTGGTCCTTGGGAAGGTAAACTGTGGCTTTAAAGGGCTTCAGCCATGTTAATGACACCACAATAATTTAGCAGCATGTACTTGGGCCGGAACCTTTCACTAACTACTTGATGGATTCACCCAGGGATATTTACAGCTGAGTGTGCTGCCAGGAGGTGGGGCCCGGGTGGAGGAGGTGGTCACTGAGGCCTTTGGGAGTGTGTCCTTCTCTGGCTAGCATTCTTCCCAGCCACCACGTCATGAGCAACTTTTCCCTGCCAGGTCCTTCCACCATGTTGTTTCTGGCTTGGAGCCAGCCAACCATGGACTACCCTCTGAAACCGTAAGCCAGATTCACCTCTTCTTTGAATTATGTATAGTGAGTGTGATGTCCCAGCTACGGGAAAGTTGACCAGCCCAGTCAGCTGTGATGTATTTCAAGTAATCCTTTTGAGTCACATAAGCCTGCATTTGGAGTTACCCCGAGGTGGATGGCCCTGATGCCACTGGCCCAGTTACAGAGTGGTAAAATGAAGCTCCATTGGTTATAATCTTACCTACCAAATGCAGGATAAGCCAGGGCCCAGTAGTCATGGTGAAGGACAAAACTGCAATCCCAAAGACACTGCTCTGTCCTTAACACTGCTTCTAGGGGGAGGCTTGTTTGAATGTCAGACAAACACCAGCAGACATGGGGGGAGGGGGGATGGTGCACAGTCAAGGATGCGCAGCTGATGGCCCAGTGCTGAGATGTAATCCTGATCTCTGGGTTGGTAGGAGCTCAGAGATCTCAGTGTCCTCCAGTTTCTTTGTGTCACTGCCCTTGGATGGCACTTGTCATGTGATTGGCACCCAAGGACGATCAGTGCCCCTTCTGCAGGTGTACAAGGGCTCCCAGACAGAGCAACCTGACACACACGTCTCCATCCAGTATGGAGAGGGATGGATATAAGGGCAGCATTCTGTCTTCTCATTCATTTCTCTGGTTGCGTTTTAGTGTCACAACACTGCCAGATAAGCTGAGGCAAGGCTCTGGGGTGGTCTGCCTGGCCTGCTGACACGCCCTGCCCTGATCTGGCTCCCACCTGGGAGGCAACATCAACCTTTGCTTTTCTGTGAGTCTGGGTGCCTCCATATCTCAGATTTAGATTTCAATGCATCAATTTGTTTTCTTGCTTGTTGAGAAAAGGGCTTACTTTGCAGTTCAGTGTGGTCTTGGACTCACAGTGTTCCTCTTGCCTCAGTCTCCTGAGTGCTAGGATTATAGGTGTGTGCTATCACCTCCAGGAAATTGTGGGGAGGGGTGCTCTGTGTTTCTGGATAAAAGAAAAAGAAATTACAAAGTTATTTTGCCTGAAGATGGCCCTGTATCCCCCTGGTAGGACTGCCTAGACTCCATGCCCCCAAGCTGCAGCTGGGCTGGTTCTGTCAGTAACTTGGGTCCCATTCTGGGCTCAGGGCACTGCACAAAGCTTCTCCTGGTCTAGTACTGCTAAGGGCTGTGAGAACATCCACAGGTACAGTGGACACGGTAGGGAACTTTATCTCCTTATTAGAGAACTGGTGAAATGACAGCCTGTCCAGGAGAAATCCAAGAACCACATAAAGGGGCAGTGTGACCAGGAACTAGGGGGCATGTTTAAACATTTTTTAAATTTCTTACAGTAAAAGATGCATTGTCATTAACCTATCTCAAAACAGTACCACTCACTGGGAACACACTCGTCCCATCATTCTTGCCACTGTCTGGAGCAGCTCTGGAGTCTGCTTTCCTAAGAATCTATAATTGTGGTGCCTTGATGTCCTCAGCTGATTTAAAATATTTCCCTGTCATGGTCATTTTGACTTTAGAAAACAGCCAGAAGTTGCATGGGACCAGATCTGGTGAATAAAGTGGATGAGGACACAGTGTTGTGTTTTTACAAGCTGCCCTGTGTTTTGTTCAGACAGGGTCCCATTATGCAGTTCAGGCTGGCCTCAAACTCACAGCAATCTCCCTGCCTCAGCTGGGGCTGCAGTCCCTGCATGCCTTTTTGTTGGCTGGTCCTCAGCAGCTGTGCTCACTATATATGTGTATGTATGTGTATATATATATATATATATATATATATATATATATATATATATGTATTTTTTTTTTTTTATCATACCTTATAAAGGCACCCAGGAAAAGACTTCCAGAGCTGCTGCAGAAAGTGGCAAGGATGATGGAACAAGTGTTTTCCGAGAGAGGGAGAGGATTTTGAGAAAGATTCATGGCAATGGATGTTTTATTGTAATCATTCTTTAAAACATTCAGTGTATATTTCAGCCACACTGGGTATGTGGAGCAGAGGAATGTTACAGTGAATTTGCCAATGGTGTTGGGATTATTTTCCATCACAGTCAATCCAGTCTTTCTTGCTTTCTCCGCATTTCCTTTAGCCTTCCTGCATTTTGTCAGAAATAATTTAAAAGACAGGACTCTGATCACAGAGGAGGCTTTTCTCACTGGGTTCGCCTTGGTTGTGTGTTGGGCATCCAGAGCCTGGGTGCTGTGTGACCTTTGTGAGTTTGTTTTTCAGGAAGATTTCACAATTCGAGTTTTAGAAGCCTCAATTATTTGCCACCCTGAGGCTAGGAAGCCAAACGCACACCAAAAAACCCCTTTCTTCCCCAGATTTTCCCTGCAGTCTTTGCAAATTTGGGTGGGCTCCTCTCTTCTCAAAGCCTGCACAGTACCTGAGGCTTCCAGCCTGCCAAAGTGGGGCCTTCCTTCTCATGTGGATGCTGAGACCCCGAGACCCAGGTTGAGGTCATCACCACCACCTGGGGGCTTTGTGCATTTGATCCTGCAGATCCGCACAGCTCCAACCTCCTTGAGTGTCTTCTCACTTGAGCAGAAGAGCTTTGTAGAAGCCACCTGGGTACTCAGTGCTCCGGGCAGGCCCTCCTGAGAAGGCTCCTGGTTTGCCCCTGCACAGTGGAGGGCGGTTCCTACAGAACCCTTGCAGATAACCCTGTTGCCATGGAAAGTGGGAGACCATTATGCAAGTCACTGGGGGTGGGGAGGAGGAGAACTAGGTATTGTTTTTTCAATGCTTCCTTTCATTTTGCAACAGATGTGCCAGATTGCTAAGCACTATGGTTGCTCAGTCAGGAGCAGTGGCTTCCTGGAAGTGCCAGGTCAGCCAGGCCAGAGAGAGCAATGAGGGACCTGTGTAACCCACTAGGTGCTCCAAGATGACTTGCAGGCATGGGGTCCCTGTCTCATGATGTGTCTTTCTCGGCAACAAAGAGTTGTGGAAATCTTGACCAGTCCCTCAGGACTAGGGGCTAAGGAATCAGAAACAGTCCAGATGCTTATTTCTTGGGGGCTGGCGGTTTGGGGTACCCAGTGTAGCCCATTTTAGTAGCACTCTGATCTGCTTCATCTGAGTCAAGGAACTCTGGCCCCAGAGCCCTGAACCAGTGTCGGAGCTGAGTCTGGCTCTCTGGAGACACCAGCTATCCCTCGTTTGGGCCCATTTTATAGAACATGAAGTTGAGCCACGAGGAATCTGCAGAGCTTGCTTGGCATCTCCAAGGCTAACAGCGAGTCTGGGATCCCCTGCCAGGTGGCCCAGCTCCCTTGTGAGCTCAGCCACCCCTGCTGCAGCAGGAGAGCCCTGCCACCATCACTTCCCTCCTGTGAGGTCACACAGAAGACTCAGCCCCTTCACCTCTCCAGGTGCTGCCCGTCCCTGCTTCCCTCAGGCACTCCAGAAAGTCCTTGGTGGACACCCATCTTGCTCATGGGACTTCACACTCAGCCTGTGTACCCAAGGGCTGGGCCAGCCCCTGCCTTGGTGGTGCCCTTTGTGCACATGTTGGGGTTCCTTTATAAAGGAACCAACAGCTGAGACTGAGCAGGGCCCACCTCTTGGCATGGAGAGACCCTGAGGGACACATGGCTGAACTGCTGCTCGTAATCTAGGGAGCCTACAACAATAATATGCAGATTCTCAGGGTCCTTCCCAGGCCCACTGCATGGGCACCCTGAGCTGGGGTGCAGAATATGTGCATGCTTTGGGGAGCCCATCCCTTCCTACGGGAGTGTTCTGAGGAGCCTGCCTGCCCTCCCTTTCTGCCACCCACTTCTCCCAGCCCAGGAAATCAGCACCCCAAGAGAGCTGCTCAGAGATTCAAGTGGAAGTCAGAATCCATCCCACCTAGGAGTCTCTGGGCCTGATCCAGAGCCTCAGCCAAGGGGCCCACAGAGAAAGATGAGTGGGTATCAGGACATGGAGAAGCACCTGGGGACCAGAGCCGAGGTCTGGGATGGGGACAGAGCAGAGAAGCTCAGGTGCCCCTTGAGGTGATGTCCATCCTCTGTGGGTGTAGGGTGCTGGCACAGTCTGTGCAAAGAGCGCCAGGCCAGAGGGAGACCAGAGTGGACCAAGGGGGAGGCTACTGCTGCAGTCCAGGCATGTCAGGGCTGAGCTGAGACAGTGGCCTCAGGGCAGAGTGATGTGGCCGGTGTCAGGGACAGGGCAGAGGCACAAGGGGTGAACTGCGGGGCTAGACACCCTGCTGTGCTGTCCCCTCATTGTTGGTCCAGCAGCACACAAGAAATGGTGTTATTCATAGAAGGGCTAAGTATATAGGATGGGATGTCCATTTCCCAGGATTTGCTGTTTCTGAATAAATGAGGACACATACTAATCTCATCTTTAAGACCCCATGCCGTGACCCCAGCCTTGCTAAGTAGCAGAGGTGTCTACAGAGGGATCCAGGCACTGTGTCTAAGGGAGATGATTCTTGAGAGAAACAAGAGGCTTTGGTGTCAACCACTCATACCCTGTGCACCTCGGGGACCCCCCTCAGTAAACACAAGCCTCCTATCCACAGAGGGTCTGTTCTAAGACTCCCCCGGCAGGTGGTTGCAAGGATGTTCAGCACTGTGTACTATTTTTCCTACACACAATGTATAGCTGTGATTAGTTTGTAAATTAGACACAGTAAAGCTAAGCAACAATAACTGATTGTAAGATAGAAGAGTTGTGGCAGAGGTCACCTGAACAGCTCCATGGGGATCTGATCCCCAAAGCAGCTGCCAGCTGGCTCTGGTGGGTACCGGATGCACCCAGCATACCCTGGATGAAGGATTGTCTCTCAGAGCCCGGGGACTTGAGGTGTCCCCACTCAGGATTTTGAACTTACAAATTGTTTGTTTCTGGGGTTTTCTGCTGACGACTTCCAGACCTGGTTGACCGAGAGTGAGCAAACTCAAGGGGTGAAACAGTGAGTGGGGTCTGGAGGAACAGGGAACCTCACCCTCACAGCCAGGACCCCTGGGGCTGGAGATGCACATGTGAACCTGGTTCCCCTGTGGTCATAGCCACAGTGGTCATGAGGTAGCATGACACTCTGACACAAGCAGTCCACAGCTGCTTTGTGGTCATTTTGATTTCTTTAACTGAATCATTCAACTTCAGTCCCTAAATACAAAGCCAGTCCTTTTTTTTAAGTTAGCAAACTTAACTTTCCTTTTTCATATAATGGTGCCGTGAAATAATTAGAGCCTACAGTGGGACAATGCTCAGTCTCACCCACTGAGAATTTTGTGCCACATGCAGCCAAGGTGTACAGACATGAGAGAGTGCTTTATTTTTCATCATCCTTCTCAGTGGACGAAGAACAAAGCTTTTCACAGTCCAGCTAAGTAAAAAAATGTACATGTGACATCCTAGTGCCTACGGTTATGATTTTGCTTTATGAAATAGACCTTCCAATCTGACTGGGAGAGGAAACACATGGAATCTGACATTGTCATGGAAACCAGTTGTCCCATGCCTTACTGCCTGTGGCTTCTGTTTTGTAGGTGGTTTTCAGCAAGTACTGCAACTCCAGCGACATCATGGACCTATTCTGCATCGCCACAGGCCTGCCTCGGTGAGTACCACCTGCCAGACTGTACAGAGGGCCCAAGGAAGGATGGGGTGCAGGTGATGGTGAGGGGTGGGGGCCCTGGCCTTTCCAGTCAGTGAGCCAAGCCGTGGGGAGCTCAGGTTCTGGGCAGAATTCAGCAGAAGCACCCCTTTCAGAGTTGGGGGTTTTCTCTTACTAGTGCATTAGCTTCAGAGAAGGGAAGCTAGTTGGGTTTGGGCTTGGTCTTCTCTTCTATCTTGCGGGTTGTTAGCAGTCAAGAGTCGCAAGGGCCGGGCACTTGTCTTACAGAGAAGCGCATTTTCTCAACCAAGTTTACATAAGCCTGGAAATTTTCTAATGCAAGTTGAGTATGCCTCTTCCAAAAGACTGACAACCAGAAGTCTCCCAAATCTGAGCATTGTGAATCCTGTTCTGATGCCGTAGTAGCAAATGCCACCCCTGGCCTCATGCCCTCAGGGCACAGTCAAACCAAGGGGTACTAAAAATGCTGTGTAGATCCTCTCCGGCTGTGGACTGAAGGTGTAAAGGAAGGTCTCAAGGCCCTTTCCACATGAGAGGGTCTGCACTCTGAGATACCTCCGGTCTACAGCATCTTAGAGAAGGAGTCCTTCCCTGTGTCCATGCTCTGGCTTTGTGACCATAAAAAACGAGCAGAGACAGCATGGAAATGAGCTCTAAGATGAAGATCAGGATCAAAAGTGAAGGCCAGTTGAAGTATTTCCCAGGCAGGTAAGAAGGGAGCTCAGATGAAGCCATACATCTTGGATCACAGTAAATGACAGCAAAAATCGCCTATCCTTTGGGGTGTCCTATACAACACACTGTGCTCAAAACACCCGTTATTGTTTACAACAGCTCTAGGGTTCAGGTGTCACCTCCGCTGAGCAGATTTTAAAAATTCACAGCTGCAGATGAGAGCCTCAGTGACTCGGTCACAGTACACCTTACCCATCTACAATGATTTTGTGGGAGCAGATTGAGTCAGTTTTAGACAGATGCCACAAGGACCTGGGATCGAAAGGTGAGCTGCAGAGTCAGCGTAGGATGGTCTCAGTGTTGCTTTCTTGGTTTTGTCAAATCTTCCAACTCCATAAATTAGACTTGTTCCAGTTCCCATGCTATATTAGTTATAATCCTGCGGGCTCTGAGACGTACACGCAGCTGATTGGGGCCACTGAGCTTTATTTGCCAGTGGAGGATGAGGGTCCTTAGCACTCAAGCCCTACTTCTTCCAGGACCTCTAACTCGTGTGAGCCCACACGCCAGTGCCATACTGGGGGTCTTGCTGACGTGAGGCTGTCTTTCAGGAACACGACCATCTCCCTCCTGACCACAGATGATGCCATGGTCTCCATTGACCCCACCATGCCCGCAAATTCAGAACGGTAAGGAGCCAGGCTTTCTTGGGCTGGGCTGTGACTACTGTGTCAGCTCTGGGGTTGGTTTTTAAATGCATTACTGCAGGGAAGTCTGCATTAGAAGCATAGATAGATTGAAGGGAGGGTAGGGGATGGGGGGAAAGCCAAGTACATTACATACAGGTACAGATTCTCTATGATGTGCACAATTGTTACGCATATCTAAAATGTACCAATAAAATCTAATTTTAAAAAAAGTAGAGGTGATAATACATGCCTATCATCCCAGCACTTGGGAGGCTGAGGCACGAGAATTGCCCCAAGTTCAAAGCCAGTCTCCACTCCATAGAGAGTTCAAGGGCAGCCTGAACTACACAGTAAGATACTGTCTTAAAAATAAATTTAAAATAATAATAATAATAATAATAATAATAATAATAATAATAATAATAGAAACAATGGAAGAGTGGGGTGAATAGAAAGAAGCCAGGGCATCCCAAGTTCCTTTGCATAAATCCACATTCTCTTTTCAACAGAAGCAGTGTCAGAAGGTGATGTGCAGACAGGGATACTGAGTCATGGAGGCTATGGGCACAAGCAGTAGAGCCAGGCCCTGGAACCTTTTCATTAACCTCAGGAAGAGCCAATGAGAAGCCCCAAACAGAGCCCTTGGGAGCACCAAGCTTCTGCCCATGTGGGGCCTGACCCAGGGCATCCTGGGATGGAGACCCAGACAGAGCCAGAACAGGGCAGTGGGGGAGTCCAAGGGAACCTTACAGAATTGTACAGAGTAGGGGAGGCCACTGTGGGTGCCCACAGGAGGACACGGACCTGTGGCCCTGCACATTCACTGCCAGGTGGTCTGGAAAGTCTCATTGTTCTGTAATTCACAGCTGCAGTGTGCGGGATAGCACCCTTGTGTATAGAGGGAAGCTCAGGGCCCACCTTGGTGTTCTGCTCCTCCCCTGCTGCACCCGAGGGTCCAGTGGAAGTTGTGGGGCCTCCAGCGGGCTGGTCATTAGGGCATCCAACCCAGCGGAGCCACACCAGCTCTTAGACCAGGTAGACACATGGCTGCTAGTGGTGGCACTGGGGAGTCTGGGTTCCACTGAAGGACTGGGCTGGATCCCAACTGGGCACTCAGGGCTCCCTCAACTTAGGCATAGGCACCTCTTCCTTCTGTCCTTAGAAGCCTGAAATCCCAGTCAGAAGGGTCCCGGCAGATGTGGTCAGTATTGGCCTGGTCAGCAAGGCCCTAGTAAACATGGCAGCACTGCCTGTGTCGCAATACCTCGGCCTGTTGCTCCTAAACAGGCCCCACTTTCTCTCACCCTGATTCTCAGCTCCCAGACTCCCAAAGTTATGCTGCTAATTGGCTCGCTAAAGAATCCAGCAAGAGCTGTATGCATCTCAGCCTGACCTGCCTGACCCACAACCTGTCGAGAAGGCGGTTGCTGAGTGACCCCTCCTCAACACTCCCAGGACTCCAAGCCAGGGCCTTGTCACTGCAAGCTGGGCCTCTGATTGCAGCTGCGTCTTCCCTGCTTGCTAGTCCGTGACCTCTCCTCCTTGGTACTCCTTAATAAGAAAAGTGTGAGGCACACCAGACAGAAGCCCTGGAGTCCAATGTGAGGAACAAATGGTGTCCTGGCCATGGAGGGGTCCCTGCGGACCCTAAGGAATGTGTGGTTGCACTTCTGGTTGCCACAACAGGGATCGAGGGTGCTCCAGCCTTTTCAGCTAGAGGCTCTCACACTCAGCCACCCCAGGGCCCCAACAGCCCATCAGGGGACAGGGTACCTCTCCCACCTGGGAGTCTGGTGAGAGACTGGAATGGACTAGTGTGAACTTGCTCCTGATATTCCCACGAAGAGGCAGCACAGTGGGAGGCAGGCATGGGAGATGACGGCGAGGTGTGTGCCCGCCCCCATTTTTATACCTTATGGGTGTTAAAAAGGATGCGTCTCCCATGTTGTCTGTGACTGGGAATGCCAGGAATCATGCGCAGTGCGTCACTGTTCACAGTGTGGTGTGTGGGTCCCTCCATATTTTCTGCAGTTTTCTTTTCCAGACATGAGCTCATTCTCTATGGGAGACTTTCTGCGCTTGCCCAGTAATTAGCATTGGTCAATACTGTGCATTTTGTCTTCTCTTTTTTTATTTTTGCAATACTGGATTGAACATAGGCCCTTAACACTGAGCTACAGTCCTTGAGCTTTTTTATTTTGAGATAGGATATTGATAAATTCCCCAGACTGAGCTTGAAGTTTCAATCCTCCTGCTTCAGCCTCCTGGAATGCTGGTAGTTATAGGCTCAAGCTGCTATGCCAGGCTTGTGTGTCTAATAAAATGAATGAGTGTGGCTAGGGAGATAGCTCGGCAGTCTAAGCGCCTGCCTGGCAAGCACAAGGACCTGGGTTCATCCCTCGTACTGCATGCTGTGCCAGCCCTGGAACCCCAAGCACACCGTGCAGCCCCTGAAACCAGGCATTATGGTACACTCCTGTAATCCTAGCCCTGGGGAGGCAGAGACAGGAGGATCATTACGAGTCTGAGCTGCATAGCGAGACCCTGTATCAAATAAATAAACTACTTTGTTTTAAAAAACCGAATGAGCCCCCACTAACCTCTGATGTAACAGAAAAAAAGCATATTCAGTGGCTTCAGCAACAGGTCTTGCCCTAGTCTAGGGAGTAAATTGAGATGTCAGTTCTGAGGCTGCTTTCTTCCTTCCTTCCTTCCTGGCTACAGACCGCCTTTTTTCTGTCCTCTGCACATGGCAGAGATGGAGGGAACAGAGCGAGATCAGGTTCCTTGTCACCTGTGAGGACATGAATGCCATCTCTCGCCCAAACCCCTTCATCTCTCCACACCCCACCTTGTGGTCCTGACAGTGTGGCACAGTGACCACAGCGCCAAACTCATGGGAAGACACAGCCGGGGCTGAGCCACCTTGGCAGCTGCATCCCACTGTTCCCAGTGAAGAACACGGCCGTGGCATGTTAGGGCCTGGGGACAGGAGCACTGTGTTCTGGTTCACTGCTCTGTCACCAGCACCTCCTGATTGTGACCACTCCTTGAATGTGGGATGAGTGGGTGACTGAGCAAGTGACTTGAACAGGTGACAGCTGACCATGTCCTCAGGCCAGGTGCTTTGTCCTGATACTGGGTTGCTAAGCTCCTTTGCACACTTTGGGTTTTAATCTGTGCAACTGCCAGGCCCACCTACCAGCACCCCCAATGCTGTCTCTCTGTGCCAGCTCCAAATTCCCCAAGTGACCAGGTATGGCAGGAGCCTCTCTCCCAAGCTACTTTTCAGTCCTTTGCCCTTCCCAGCCCTTGCCCTTTGCCTGCTTTCCACTGACTTCAGAGTCCATGCCAACCCTGGCCCTGTGTCTGTGGCAGTACACTGCCATCTGCCATGCTCACTTCCATGTCCCCTGCCCAGCCTCTCTGGGTCTCCTGATTTACCAGGGCGACATCACCAAGGTACTGGGTGTCTTAGCTGGGCCACTGGCTCCATCCTGGCCAGTGCATCTAGGGTGAGCCTGGAAGGAGCCAAAGAGAGAGAGCCGCCTGTGTGGGGAACCTTAGATGGATTTGGGCTATCAGGTCAAATAGGGCCAGACTTGGCCAGACTTGGGGGGCAGGATGCCCAGGACAAAATCTGTAGCATTGACCAAATGTGATGTTATAAAGGACATCCACTGTTCACTGTTCTGAGGACATAATTAGGACATTTAGAACTCATCAAATAAAGCTTAGAACAGCCTAAGAAAGTAATTTTTTTAAAAAAAGAAAAACAATCTGGGCACAGTGGTGCATACCTGTAATCTCAACACTTGGGAAACTGAGGCGGGAGGCTCTCTAGGAGTTCAAGGCTGGCCTGGACTGTCTAATGAAACCCTGTCTCAGAAGAAGAATC
Organism: Capromys pilorides; assembly: GCA_004027915.1. Classification (NCBI taxonomy): domain Eukaryota; kingdom Metazoa; phylum Chordata; class Mammalia; order Rodentia; family Capromyidae; genus Capromys; species Capromys pilorides. The sequence goes on from PVKN010003469.1 coordinate 34,124, forward strand.
AAAAACACAAGCAGTGTGGGAATGTAGCTCCTTGTATAGCACATGCTTATCGGGCCTGAGGCACAGTTCTGTCCCCAGACACAGAAAGTGTGACTCACTGAATCCAGTTCTCTGCGCTCATTTCTCATGGCAGAGGAGCAGCAGCTGGGACAGCCTCTCACTGCGCACTCCCTTCTCTTTTGCAGAACACCCTACAAAGTGAGACCGGTGGCCATCAAGCACCTGTCCGGTAAGGCCCCCCTCCTCCCACTGTTGGTACTAGGAGAGGAAGTGAGCTTGAGCTGTCCCCAGGATGGACGCCCACTGGTGCCACATTGGACCTGCAGCCTGTGTCCTGCAGTGTCTGAGCCTTGTGCTGCTGCAGCCACAGCCTCCTGAGACCCCCCAGGAAGCCTGAGGACTTTGCCCTTACTGGATGATACTGCCTCCAACCTGCAGGGGCTCCTGGGACCTCCTTGATCCTCAGCTGGTCTTACTGTTCTATTAGAAAAAATCTGGTTTCTTTCTGAATTTTGAAATCGCCTCTGTTTAGGTGTGATTTACACATAATACCACACTGCCAATGTCAAAGTGCTTATTTTTGTGTTTTGGAAAATGTATGCACCCATCCAAACCAAGACCCAGCACAGTGACCCCACCTACAAAGTCCACCTGAAACAGAGTTCTGCAGCGTGAGGGGCGCTGGCGTGGTTTTCCATTGCCACATGGATGGATTTGTGAACTGTTGCTAGTGGGGGCTTTTATGAATAAACCATCTAGGAGCATTGAAGGCATTGTCATTTCCCTTACGTTGATACTTCAGAATGGACACTGGGCCATGTGGTCACATATATGATTGACTTTGTTTTGTTTTTTGAGAGAAGTTCTCTCTGCGTAGCCCAGGCTGGCCTCGAGCTCTCAGTGATTCCCCTGGTTAAGTTGCCTAAGTGTGTGTATGCTTACCTTTATCAAATGCACCCAGGGTTCCAGAGTGGCACCAGCAGTGTTTGGGTTGGGTGCCCCCCAGGGTGGCTGCAGCCTTTCAGTGCTCTCCATCCTGATGGGTGTGTGTGGTGGCTCAGACTAGCGTTTTCATTTGTGTTTTCCTAGTGACTCCTGGCCTTATTTCCGGCATTTACTGCCGCTCATCAACCTCCTTTGTATAGTGTCCGTCCTTTTAGATCTTCAGGGACACACTGCCTGCTTTCCTCCTAAGCTGCACGCGTCCCAAGGAGCTGCACCCTTTGTCAGATCCAAATTATAAACACTTTTCCTGCTCTACACACTTCCCTTTCATTTTCTGATTAGCAGTTTTTGATGACCACAGGTTTGACGTTTGGTGAAAGCCCAGTTTTATCAGTTTTGGTCTTTAATAATGTGCTTTTACTCCACTGTCAAAGAAATCTGAGTTTATCCCATAGTTATGAAGCCCCTTCTTTGCTTTTCTCCAGTTCTGCACTTGTAGCTTGTACAGTAGTTATTTCAAGATGTTGGGAGCCACAGCCCAGCCTATGTGATCAGTTTTCCATTAAATTGTGTGTATGACATGAGACAAGACTTTAGGTTTCTTTTCCTTGGTTAAATTTAAATTTTTGGAAAATTAATAATAATGGACTAGACTTTAAAACACCTATGGAGGGCTGACCAAATAGCTCAGTGGACTAAAATGCCTGCAAGCAGACACAGGGATCGGGAGTTCAACCCCTGGGCCTGTGGTGCGGGCCTCGCCCCCAGGTTGCACTGAGACGGCAATTGAGACTGGGCATGGTCGTGCACACCTATAATCCTGAATCTTGGGAGGCTGTAAACAGGTGGATCACTACAAGTCCAATCTAGTAGTGAAACCCTGAACACCCTGTAGACCCTTCCCTAAAAAAATGTAAAAAATAAAAACAAAAAACACCTATGGAGAGTCAAACAGCATATGTGTGTGTGGTAATGGACCTCAGCTTCCTATCTATAAACTGGCAGCATTACAAGAGACCACTAATTCCTTTAATTAATTTGCCTAGTTGTCTGTTATCTTTTGCAGTACCACGGATTGAAGTTCAGGCCTTTGCACTGAACACCACCCCTGCCTTTTTATTTTTTATTTGGATACAGGCTCTTACTAAGTCGCTAAGTCCATGCTGGACTCAAACTTGCCATCTTCCTGCAGGAGCCTCCTAAGGGCTGAGGTCTTAGGCATGCACTGCTGTGCCCCATTTCCAGGGATCGGGAGTTCAATCCCGATTTGTTTTAACTTGTTTTGTGCTTGAGTTGCTTTTTATGCAAACTCTCAATTCAGTACTTTAGACAGTAAATGGTAGAATAAAAATAATGGGCTCTAACTTTTCAATATAAAAAGCTTGTCAAGCCCTTGACTTAATAGAAAATTCATATAGTTGTATTTTATTTTGATCTCAGCAGTGTTTTACCCAGTGCCCTTCCTATGCCCCAGATCTGCCCATAGCCTGCTTCTAGTCTCTGGTCCTCATGGGCTGTGCATGCTTCCAGGGTTCCTTTTAACCTCAGAACCTCAAAACTACTGCCTAGTGTCCCCTGCTGGGCTTGCTCAGACCTCTGTTGCAATCAGCTAGGGTGATTTTAGCTTTGGGAGGGGCTCTGTGGGGCGTGTCCCTCTGGCATTACTGACCACTTTGCCACATGGCCACAAGGCATCCCTGGCATCAGGTCCAGCTGGCCAGGAGGAAGACGGGCTGAGGCTCCTTCACTGTGTCGCTTGGTGTCTGTTCCATCAATCCCCAGGCCCTGGAGTCCCAGAGCACCTTTGTCCACTGCCAAGTGACCATGCCCATGGGCCTCCTGGCTCTGACATCCTGTTCCTTAAAGCACACTGTCTTGATGACTATAGACTGACAGTCTTGAAGACAAGTAGTGTAAGTCTCCCATTTCTTTCATCTTTCTCAAAAATATTCCTGTTTTTATTTTAATATCCCTGTTATTATTTTTATTCTACCATTTACTGTCAAAAGAACTGAATTAAGAGTTTGCATAATGCAATTTTGGACCAGTCTGTCCATTACTACCAAAAAATAAAAATAAAAATAAAAAAAGTCTTAATATG
>PVKN010003470.1:0-37158 GCA_004027915.1 Capromys pilorides
AAAGCTTAGTGATACTATTACTCTATAACATAGGTACTTGAGCTTAACATCACTGTCTTTCTGAATATCAGACACCTTAGACTTAACACAGAACCAGTATTTTCCATCATTCATTGATATTCCTAGGCAAGATTTTAAGTGTTCCAAAATAATGATGACTATTTGAGGAGATAGACATGTTAATTATCTTGGTGCGATCATTACACACTCTTAGCATATATGCACTGAAATGTTACACTGTACCTAGTAAATATGTACAATTATTATGAGTCAATTAAAATGCTAAAAGAAAAAGAAAGGTAGTGTTCCTTTTCAAAGTAATGCCAATGTCATAGATCTCCTTGTTTTTTTTTTTATGTCTGATGTGTACACATAAAATTATTTTAAGGTTTTAAAATCTCTCCATTTGTTTTAAAATTCCATGGCAAGTCCTATGTTTGTACTTAGACACACTTGAACTCTTGGCATGATTTTCCTTAATGAAATAATATGAATCTAACAATCATGGAAAACATGATGTTCTTTAAGGATCCACAGCACCTTCGTCACCTGCATGAACCCAGGCCTCATCTATAAGACCACAGACAGGACTCTAATCACTAAGACTCAGTGACCAGGGAGACAGAATTTAAGGCACTGTTGAGGTTCCTTGAGTTTCTAGTTCTTGACAATTTTGAACTTCAAAAATCTGAGGAGGTCCCAGGAAAGCAAAACTGAATTAAGTTTGAACAAAACATGGAGAGTGGGCTTGAAGAGAGGCCCAAGGGCACAGTGCATAGTGCGTTTTATATCACTTTCTGGGATTAGCTGTTAATGTTCTGCTTATCAAAGCTGTTGGCTCTGTTTTGAAAGACAATTTAAGTGTACAATTTGAAGACTGAAAAGCATTTATGCTATCACAAAGCTAAAAAGAGAAGCTAAGTGCAGGTACCAAGCTGGGCATGATGGCGCACACCTGTAATCCTAGCACTTGGGAAACTGAGGCACAAAGACTGCTGTGAATTTGAAGCCAGCCTGGGCAGCAAAGTAGGTTTAAGGTCAGCCTGAACCACATAGTAAAACCCTGTCTCAAAAACACAAAATTAATTACTTTTCTAAAAATGTACAGGTACATTAGACCTGTGTCTAGAGGCAAACACACCTGCTTAGTGTGGTAACAAGTGATGTTCATGATGAAATACAATGGATAAATCATGACGGGATGCACAAAATGCCAGGAGTGTTCAAACATGCCTAAAGACTGTTGACCAGTTCAAGGTGTATTGAGAAAAACATAAAGTACTAAAAAAATAAAAATGTAGGACCAGCCAGAAAGCTTAGCAGACTGAAGAACCTGCTTAGCCAGACACAGTGACACAGGTTAGTTCCCTGGCATGCTGTGCGGGACCCACCCCGGGTGCACTGAAATAGCGACTGAGACTGAACCTGGTGATGTGCACCTATAATCCCAGCTCTTGGGAGGCTGAACACAGGCAGATCAATACAAGCGCAATCTACATAGTAAGCCCCTGCAGACCCTGTACTAAATACATAAAATAAAAAAAAAAAATGTATAAACACAGGTTTTGTAATTATTTAGCTTATAACATCCACTTTTGACCATTTATGCTCATCTATTTAATTAAACAGCTTCCATAAAGCCTTCACATACATGACACTAATTTTTTTACTGGCCTTAAAAGGTCATATATTACTTTAGCATTGAATTGTGAAATGTAAGCACTAAAAACTCCTTGCCACAATCCATGCTTGTTAATTTAGCATACCACTTATGGTAGGCACCAGTGCATCTTTCCCCACGACCATCTCCTTACGAAATTGAAGGGAGCCACACCCTTAGTGACCTGTCATTGTTCTATCAGTACAGCAGACACTGCTCATCTAAAAACTGCAAAACCAGAAACCTAAAACCCATTACTAACTTCCAACCTGTCATTTGAGTTAAGTTATGTACCACCACTAACTTCTATAGTACTACACCAGGAAGTAAATGCTGTTCTTACTTGCAAAATCTCCACCTTTCATTTGTATAAATAAACCTGTTAGGTTTACTAAAAACAGAAAATTATTCAAAAGAATTTTCTTTCATACCATCAAAAGTATAAACTTGAGAGGTGGGAAATGGTGGGGTGGGAACCAAGAAAGACAAAGATATTTTCTCCAAATTCTCTCAGCCTGCCTATTTCCATCTACTTAATCCCAGATATGACCACAAGCTGAATTCACTGGTTGTCCCCAGTCTGTACTGCAAGCATGTCACAGAGCAGAAAGGAAAATGCATAGGACACAGCTAAGAAAGTAAAAGAATGACAGTTAAGGGTTGGACTTTATTAAAAACCCAGAATTCTAGAATATTTAAAGTGTTCTATGAGGTACAGAACATATTTTGTTATTATGACACAAGAATTTCTCATTTAAAAGGAAAATAAATTTCCAGAAATGAATGTCAAAGATGCCACTGTTCCAATCATCTGAATAGAACATGCAGCACTACAACTTTAAAGACACAGTGCCCTCGTGTGGTTCTGACAAGACTGCACAAAACACTCAACGTAGACTACAACAGTCATGCACTTGGAAAAATAGATTTTTCTTATCTTTATTCACTTTTGTTCACATTTGCTTTCCAATGTGGCTAGAGATGTATAGCATATATTAGAAACATGTAAATACATACCAAGAGTTGTGTTTACAGAAGGAGGCCCTACCCCGCCCACCCCAAATGCTTAGTAGACCAGCAGTGAGGACAGGACTTGTAGATGCTGAAGCAGCTGACGGCTATGCAGGTTGCAGGACCAGGGCCACCAGGGGCCACCTTGCATATGTGTCCATCAGAGCTTTCTGGGAGCTTCCAGAAAAGAGCCCCACATCTACCCTCCCACTGCACTGGGCCCCAACCTCTGCCTTTTCTCCTGAGGTTGAGCACAAGCTGCCCAGGCCCTACACAGGCCAGATCTCCACTCATGTCCTCAATCTCACCCTACGACTGGGCTCCAGCAAGCCTCCTCTTCTCTCCAGAATGATCAGTGTTCTCTTTCTACTGGACCATTCCTGTCAGCATCCACAACCCGCCCCTGGCCCTGCTGGTCCCTCCAACTACCCAGTTACTGCTGTACTTCCTCAAAGAACTGATGTTAACTGATTCTAATTTTAAACTTTTCATTCTCTCTTGAATTTGTGCCAATCAAACCTTCCTGCTCACTGTTCCACTAAAACTGCTCTTTCTGAGATCACCTCAGAAACCTATGTTTAAATCCACTTGTGACTTTCAGGTGCATCTAACTCGACCTACTGACAGATCTTCCCTGTTTCCTTGGAACTCTCCTGTCAGCTTCCAGGCACCACTTGGTAATCTTCTTCCATTGTTTTTGCTAGGTCTTTGCCTTCCCAACCTCTTCAGTCAGCAGTTCTCAACCCTCCCTCTATACTAGAATTACCCACGAAGCTTTAAAAAGAGATTGGAGCTCATCCCCAGGGATTTGGATGTAATTCATCTCAGAAAGGCCCCAGGTAGGGCGGACTATCCAGCCACCCTGAGTGATGCTGCTGTCCACCTGGGTTGAAGAACAGCACTCTGACTGCTGACCCAACTACAGCTCAGTTTCCAAACCTCTCTTTTTCTGTCTACAGCCCCTCTTCAGGAGGTTACACCCAGCCTCCTGGATTTCAACACTTTTAACAAGTTGTCTTGTTTGGGTTTTGTTGTGTGAACTTTGCAGACAGACATAAAAGAAATAGCTGCCTCCACACTGAGAGGCTCCAACAGTCCAAAGAATGGCTTGGAGAAGTCTACCTTGTCAAGTAAATGAGTTATCAGGAGCTACTGACAAAGCAGTGGACAACATGCAGGCTGCAGTATATGTAAGTCTCTAAGCCCCTCCCCCTGCAGGTTTAACAGAGCACAATTTTTTTTTTTTTTGTATTTTAGGGAAGGATCTATAGGGTGTTCAGGGTCTCACTACTAGATCGGACTTGTAGTGATCCACCTGTTTACAGCCTCCCAAGAGCTAGGATCCCACACCCAGTCTCAACTGCCCTCTCAGTGTGCCCTGGGGGTGGGGCCAGCATAGCCAGCCCCAGGGATCGAACCCTCAGCCCCTGCACCTGCTTGTAGGTGCTTTAATCCACTGAGCTATTTGGCTGGCCCCAGAGCACTAAGTAATAGAGCTTCACTATAGTCTGGCACACAACTGTAGCACCTACCACAGGTAGGGGTCCACCACACTCCACAAATGGAGTTGTTTTGGCTAGGGTTCAGAGGACAATTCTCCACTGCAGAAACAGGGTCAAGTCATTAGCGTCTCTTGCCTGAACGACAGTACTGCTATAACCTCCTGCTGGGTATTTGGGCTTCTACTCTCCTTTTGTACCTTAATTCAATCTGTAATCAACTCAGCAGCTAGGATGATCTTTTTAAAATGCAAAACAAAATAAGTAACTCCTCTGCTCTACACTCAAAAGGGGAGCTCAACCCTGGGGATGAGCTTTGGCTCCTCTCACTCAGAGTAAAAGCCAGACAGGACATGCTGCAACCCCTGTGACCACTCAGGTCACACCTACTATTCACCTTTCAATCCTCAAACATCCTATGCGTAGTTCTGCCTTGGGGCCCTTGGAATGCTTCCATTTAACTACCTGCCTTCCCTCCTCATCTCCCTCAGTCTTTACTTAAATGTCCCCTTCTTGCCAAAGTCTCTCCCTGGCAGCCCTACTCAGTGCTGCTGTCCTTTCCTGACTGCACTGTTCTTCTTAGCATGTATCACAACCTAACATAGCACGTACTTTTCATATTTATCTATTTATTTTTGGTAACACCTATGGAAATTCAAATTCTAAGAGGGATTTTGGTGCATTTTTTTTCATTGCTCTCACCACTTCGACTAGTCCCAGGCATACTTTAAATGCTCAGGAAATAAGAGTTGTGGGCCAGACATGGTGATGTGTCCTGTAAACCCAGTACTCAAGAGGCTGAGGTAGGAGATCACTGAGAGTTCAAGGCCAGCTTGGGCTTCACAGTGAATTCAAGACCAGCCTGAACTACATAAAGACCCTATCTCAAGACACACACAGAAAAATTATTTATCAGTAAGTAGAAATTGAACAATGGAAAAGACTAGCAGTTGTAATAAAAGTAATATTTATTATTTTCCATATATCATGTACTATTAAGCTCTTAATTATATTAACTTCTTATCTTCACATTACACATGAAAAAATGTTTCTAACTATGAACAAATTGCCAAAAATATGTTAGTACTAAGTAGCCTGGATAAATTCATGTAATCATGTGAAGAAGTATAGATTCTTAACCATAAGAAAATACTGGGGATAACTGCTAATCCCCCAGACTAACCACATCTCCTAATTTTTGGAGAGCAAATACCACTCTAACAATGAGGTCAACCAGCACAGATGAGCTTGTGTTAAGAAAGGAAGGTCCCCCATGAGACTTGGGAACTGCAGATGGGAAGGGTGAGATAAGCACGTTACAGACAAGAAGAGTCAGACATGGCCCATTACCTGGGCAATGAACAGGTTCATGCCACAGCATTCTTTCAGCAAACATCTATGCGGAGCTTCTGTTATGGTTTGCATCTAGATGTCCCCCAAAGCCTCATGCTGTCATAGGTGGGACTTTTTCAGAGGTGGCTGGATTTATAGTGTGTGATTAAGAATGTGTGGTTACTAAATCAGTTCACTGATTAGTTTGGCACCACCCTAATCTTGGTAACTTACATAGAGTATAAAAGGGACAGAAAGAAGCTGCTAAAGTCCCTTACTGACTTTGCTGCCTTCTGCCCACCATGAACTGTTTCTCCTCTGCAATGCCTGTCTGCCATGCTGCCTGCCTCGGGGCCACCCAATTATAGACTGAAATCCCTATAAATTGTGAACCAAATAAACCTTTCCTCCCTTAACTTGTATCAGTTATTTTATCTTAGGAACACGAAAAGTAAGTTAGACATCCTCCCATAGCCCAGCATAGTTCTTGGCCCTGAGAACTGACTGGTGAACAAATCAAAGCTCTTATCATTGGAATCAGATACATCTGTAGCAGAAAATCAAGTAGCAATGAAGAGTGGTCAGAAAAGGATCTCAGAGAAGGGCTACAATTCAGGGAGGAGCCAGAAACATTTTTTATACTGTTCCATTCTGATGACTTCCGGCAGCTTTCAAGCCTCTCTCATCCCCTTTCCCCTCTTGATTTCCATTGGGAAAAGTGATAGCAAAGCCTTGGTGCCACCTTCTTTGGCTCTGTAGAAGCTCGACACAAACCTGCACGAGCTCAAACCCGTAACTACCAGAAAAGCCCAACACATGTACCTCCCTAGGCCCTCAAGCCTTCTGCCAACCTGACTGGGAGCCTGCCCAGTTGCCCTCACGGAGCCTCAGGATGTGAGCCCCACATTTCCTCATACCGTCTCAGAGTAGGCGAGGTACCACCAGTCCCCAGAGCCAAACCAATTTTTGAGTGAGAGTTTGTGCTCCCCTTTCCAGGGGCAAGCATAAAGTAAGGGTCATGGGAGCCAAGACCTAAACAAAAAGAATAGTGGAAGAGCAAATGAGGGTGAATTCCATAATCCCTAAAAGAATTTAGGACTATGAATTCAACTGTAACCTCCAGGCCAGCAAAGGGCACAATTGGAAAAAGCTGTGTCACAAAATGAAGAAGACCTGAAGCATGCAGATGACACAGCACTTCGGCGTGGACTAGATTTATGTGCCCTGCGTAAACCTAGGTGCCTCCCCCTAAAACCCAATGATACCTCCCTTTTTATAAAAGAACAGCCCAAGTCCAATTCACCTAACCAGCTCTATTGCAGCCTATGGAAAAATTACCTACACTATACCTTTGGATACTTAACTGATGATTCTCACATAATGATGATTCTCATATAATCCCCTTATCACAATGATGCAACATATATAACCACTGCACTAATATTTGTCTTTCTGTGAAAGAGACAGAAGAGAGTAATATTTTAATTTGTTCTACTTGGCATCTGACCAAGACTGAAACTAAATGAGCAATTTGTTGGTCAAAAACATTGCATGTGTAACCACGTGGTGAACAGCTTGCACAGAGCCTTGGGGGAGCCACAGCAAAGGAGGAACAGAGCCTTGTATTTAGTGCTTAAAAATCTAATAAGCAGAAAGGAGCTAGCACATGTGTATATCAACAGGAAAAAGAACCCAACAAATACAAAGAAAGTTCCAACTATTTCTATTGTATATGAGTGCTAGGGACAAAAAAAGAAGAAAGAAAGAAAGGAAAAGGAAGCAAGCACTTGTTCAAGAAGGTTTCACAGACTGTGGTCTTTCCACATGATATGGAAGGAGAAAACCCAAGTAGCTTAGAAGAGGATAATCCAAAGTAGGATGTGCTGGTGCAGACCTATAATCCCAGCACCTGAGGCTGAGGCAGGAGGATGGCTGCGAGTTTGAGAGCAGCCTGGGCTACACAGTGACTCCAATGCAAGCCTGAATTACACAGCAACACCCTAAGAATTTAAAAAAAGAGAGTATTCTATCCAAGAGAAACACCTAAGAAGATGGACCATGTTGGCCACATGAAAGCAAAGGCATTGTTATACACTCAACTGTATCCCTCCACCAACCCACACATGAAGCCCTTCCTTCCAGTGTGATGGCATGTGAAAGTGGGTTTTTTTTTTAAGGTACTTAAGTTTAGAGCAGGTCATAAGGGTGAAGCCCCCATCATGGGATTAGCATCCTCAGAAGATAAGAGACCCTGTGAACAAAGCAAGAAGGTAGCGGCCTACAAGCCAGGAAGAGGGTCTGCTTTTGTTCAAATGTTTCTGCCTTCAAAAGTTCATATATTCAATCTTAGTCCCCAGGGGATGATATTAAGAAGTGAGGCCTTTGAGAAGTGACAAGATCAGGAGGATGCAGTTCTCATGCAGGGATCAGTGCCTCTAGAAAAGAAGCTCGAGAGGCTTCTTCCCACTTCCACCCATTTCCCTGGAAGTAAGGACAACTGAGAAAGCGCCATCTGAAAAACCAGAAGGTCGACTCTGATCAGACACCAGATCCGCCCGCGGTCTGATCTGCAACTCCTCAGCCTTGTTACACTGCTCCTCCGTCTATCAACTTTAGTTACTGCAGCCTGTGAGGACTAACATAGGCCTGGACTGGGATGCTGAGCAGGCAGACACTGCAGAGGAAGGTGCCCCGAGTACAGAATCCCGCAGTCTAAGCTCTAGAAGCCTCGTTTTCCTGGGCAGCAACTCCAAGCTCTCTCCTTTGAGTCCACTGAGGCTGAAGAAGGTGTTTAATTCACTGCACAACCTGAGCCTGGGCAGAAAACTCAGCAGTAACAGCAGAGCAGGTGCAAGAAGCCCAGGCACAAGGGCATCCGAGTAAACAAGAGGTACTGCACAGCGCTGATAAGGTACTGAGTAGAGGAAAAATTTACCAAAAAACTACCTGTCAGCGAGAAAAAGGACCTCGGGGATGGATGAGCACCATCCAGCCTACCTGGAACTGCCTCAGTTTTAGCATTTAACATCCCACACCCTGGGAAACTTTAGTGCCAGGGACAGCTGCTCAGCATAAAAAGGGTGCTTCACACCTTAAGAAATCCCAGCATGTGGTAGGAATTACAAATTTTTTAAACACAATAAATAAAGGCTATAGGGCCGGCGAGATGGTTCAGTGGTCTAAAGCGCCTGCGTAGGAAGGCTCAGGCAACTGCAGGGACTGCGGTTCGATCCCCGGCACCACATGCTGCGCCAGCGCCACCACCAGGGCAGGCTGAGCCAGCCAAAAAATAAATAAATAAAGAAACAAACAAATACAACAAGCAAACAAATAAATAAATAAATAAAATTTTAAAATAAATAAATAAATAAAGGCTATAATTCAACCATATATTGCTGAGATGTTTTAACAAAATTCAATTTTTATTAATAAGGAATTTAAAAATGTAAATGCTTTTCTCCTTAGTGGATTTTCTCTTGCCAAAAAGCATATTCAAAGTACTTTATATCTTTTTTTTTGGGGGGGGGGTATCTTTCATCTTAAAGTTCTTTTTACATTTCTGTTGGAAGACAAATACACAGGTCAAGCAGTGACAGCACTGGACTCACTGGCTTACATACACACTCATTAATCCTCACAGCATTGGGAGGCCAGGCCAGTTGTTCCCCATTATATGAGGAAATTGAGGCAACAAATAAAGCAGTGTGAACTAAGCGAGTTTAGAGAACCTGTGGACATTCGCCCATTTTGATTTCTTTTACTGAAGTCAGTCAGTCCCATGGTTTCACTTCCCTTGCATAACCAGGGCCCTGGCTTCTATATGAGTGATTCAGACTCCTAAAACAGGTTGTATGATCTTCATTAACAGAAACCCCCTGCAAAATAAATTAAATATAGTGGCCTTAAAAACTACTGTCCCACTTTGCACACCTTAATTTAATGTGTTCATTTCCAAGTGTGCTGGCGCCTGCCTACAATTCAAGCACATGGGAGACAAAGACAGGAGGTTTTCTCCTGAGGCTGCTGGTTCTCCTGGAGAAGCCTGTCATGCTGGTATTCCTGATATGAACTCGGCTCTTCTCACTATCAAATGAACTAAGGGCCTTATTGTCACAGACAGCGGCTGAAGTCACTTTGGAGGCACTCTAGTCCTTACTTTGAGCATCGCTTCCTGATTGCAGGAGGGAAGATGGCGCACTGCTCAAAGTCTAGAAGCTTGGTGCGCTGGCTTTCCTGATATGAGAGAAGTAAGTTCTCGGCAGAGGAGCTTGGGACCTGGTCACTGAGGATTACTGCGGTACTTTTCAGGAGAACTCTAGATTTTACTTTGAGCGTCACTTCCTGACCCCAGTGCAGACCCCTCAGCCTTCTGACACAGATCCTTCACCCCCTGGCACAGACTTTCTAGCTTCCACCACCAACCTCTAGGCCTTCTCAGTGCAGATCTGTGAAATAGGCCTGCCTGAAGAATTATTGTGGGCTCTAGGCCTCCGGGAGGGTTTGTGGGGTCACTGTGATAGACTCTAGGTCTTCAGCTGGACTCACGTAGGACACTGCCATAAGACCCAGGCCCTCAGCTGGATCTTGGAGGTCTTTTTGTGTGGACAGGTTTCCTGCACCCTTTTGGACTTGACTCCTTGGATGACTACTATAAAATAACCCTATAATTTGTGTGTCCTATATTGAATTGTTTTCCTTGCAGAGCCTAACTACAAAAATCTCCTTTTGTAAGTATTGTTGACTCAGTAAAATTCATTTATAGTTAACTGATACTGGGATAAAACTTGACACATGTGACGTTTATTGAATTAAACTTTATTATAGTTTCTGATTAACTGCCAGCTAAAATATTTTTTAATAAAGATGTATGCGTACACCAGGCGTGGTGGCACACGCCTGTAATTCCAACACTTGGGAGGCTGAGGCAGGAGGATCAGTGTGAGTTCAAGACCAGCCTGGACTACTAAAGTGAGCTCAAGGTCAGTCTGAACTGCATAGCGAGACCCTGTCTCAAAAAAACAAGAAAAAAAAAAAAAAGATGTATGTGTAAAAATACAATAGTTTTGCAGGCTATATCCATATAGGACAGAAGTTGCTTGCTTTCAGGACCTGAAATATTTCACCTCAAGCTCTTTTTATTATGTATTCTAGTACAAGATCTAAAGGGTTTCACTACATAGATCCCACCTGTAGTGATTCTCCTGTTTTCAGCCTCCTAAGAGCTGGGATTACAGGCCTGTGTCACCACACTCAGTCTCAATTGCCATCTCAGCACACCTCGGGGGAGGGGCTCACATGGCAGGCTGGGGATCGAACCCTGGCTGCTGTGCTCTGTCTAAGCAGGCACTTTAATCTGCTGAGATATCTGGCCAGCCATCAAGCTCTTCTTGATTTGATGGTCTACATTGAGAAATCTGGGGATCGAACCCTGGATGCTGTGCTCTGTCTAAGCAGGCACTTTAATCTGCTGAGATATCTGGCCAGCCATCAAGCTCTTCTTGATTTGATGGTCTACATTGAGAAATCTGCTGTGATTCTGATAGGCTTCTCATTATAGATAATGTTTCTTCTAACAGCTTTTAAAATTTTATTCTTTTGCTCAATTTCTGGGATCTTGATTATTGTGTGTCTGGGTATAGATTTACTTTGATTATAGCTAACTGGAGTTCTTTATGTTTCACTTAACTGTAACAGATTCTTTTCCCATGCTCACGAAATTTTCTGCTACTATCTCTGCAGTCTTTTTAGGTCACTTGTGTTAACTCCAGCTGTTCCATTGATACCTATTAGTCTTATTTTTTTGTATCATCTTGCAGCTGTTGCATTGTTATTTCCTGGCTCCTTGCTATTTTAGGAAATCTTTCCTTTCCCATTCAGTAGCTGTAATGCTACCTTCAATGTCTGAAATTCGTTTTAAGCAGTTTTGCCAGCTGAAATTTTGTATCGTTTTTCTTAACATTCTGTATTCTCTAAAAATAAAAATATTAAAAATAAAATAAATGTATATTACAGAGTTCGTGTGTTAGAGTTCAGTTCCTTTCTTAGCAGCATCCAAAGACACCCTTAAGGTACGCATTTTGCTAAATACTTCATAATTGGGAGTACTTATCACAGTTTTATTGAATGCGCTTTTTCAAAAATATCTACTTGATTAAAAACACTCTCTTGCTTGTGAAATGATCAGACCTAAATCCCATCAGCCAAAATTTAAAATTTCCCCAGGGGCTTACTTCCTCTGTGTTCCCGGGTTTCTCATGGGCTATCCAACAAGACCAGCAAAGCCTCACAAGAAAGAATGGCATGGCAGGAAATGGGCCAGGCAGCCTTCAAGGTTGTGCAGGAGCTCCCAGCCTCCCGCTGCTTCTGGTTTAGAAGGTTTAGGAGGTTCCAGCGGCACAGAGCCCAGCTCAAGAGGTCTGAGGAGGATGGCTGTGGCCTGTCAGAGAAAGGGCAGCTCTGTGTGCTCATCCTGAGAGCCAAGAACAGGTTAAAAACAGCAGCAGATGCCCTACATATGCACATAGAACTTTACAATCTGGGGGTACAGCAAGAAGACAGCACCCCAAGGAACACACATTTCAGTGAAGACATAGGATATAACACACAGGTAACAAAAAGCACTGTCATCACCATGATAAAAGTAACAGCAAGTAACAGCTTATACAGTACTTAACAAGGGCCAAGAGCACTGGTAAACATTTCTACACATTAACTCCTGCAGTTCTACAGCTCTGTGCCAGTCCTGTGATGACACTGAGGTACAGGGAGGTTAATATGCCCCAAACTCGCTGGGCTAGGAAGACATACTCTTTGGCCAAAGATACATGACATCTCAAACTGATCTGAAGAAACAAACAGGGTTAAGGGCCCCAACATGGAAATGGGCTCTGCATATTTGAGGGACAGGAAGGAAAATGCAGAAAAATCAGGGCGAATTGGGTATGCTGACTGCTGTTTTACAGAAGAACGGATTTCTACTATCAATCAAAACTAAACCCTTTTGTTAACTCCTCCCCCTATTGTGGCTGAGCTGCCACCCCTTTCAGATGTCTATCAGGGAAGGGGAGGCTGCTGAGGGGTTGAGACCAACATCCTAGAGGAGCAGCTTCAGACCCTTCCTCAGCCCCCACAGCTACAGTTGCCTGAGTGCCTTACAGCCGGGTTTTCCAAGGTCTTCCGCAGTCTCTGGCTGCCCTTGGAGCACATGAAGATCTGACCTGCTCATCATCTGCCATGGAAAGCAAGAGGCAGATTCGCTGTGATCTGGGTAAATAGCATTTCTAAAAAGGAAACAAGCATCCAAACCTCCCATCATTTTATAAATTCTTCTGCACAGATGGTATATCCTTAAAGGGTACAGGAGCCAAAATTGAAAAGATTTTTTTTTCTCCCCTATTTAGAAACTCCCAAATAATCTGACACAGTATTTAGCTAGTGGGGGTGGGAAGAAGTAGGGAGGGGAACTATGAGGCAAAAGTCACATGAAAGAAAGAAAAATGAAAGCTCTTGCCCTTTTGCAAAAACTTCTCAAATTCTGATACTGAAAGATTCCCTAAATAGAATTATTCACCTTTTTAGCTTTCAGGCACCAGATACTTCCCTTTCTTACTAAAAAGGCAGGAAGTCAGCAGTGTAATAGAGGCAGGAGCTTTTTACTGCTCAATGTGTCTGGGTCACACTATTTTTAATCCTGTTTCCTAACACCTGATAGGGGGAGGGCAGTCAACAGCTCTGTCTATAGGGGGAAAAAATGAACATTTTTCCTGTACAAGCCAGCAGCGCTTCCACATAAAACCTGCCAGGCTATGAGCCTGGCATAGTTTGGAGTTCATGCAAGGGGAACAATATAATACAGGACACATTTTATAGTAGTATTTCATAATGAATGACCCAAGAATCATATACAAGAATTGCAGGAAATCTGTCCACACACTAAAATGCAAAAGCTCCAGCTGAAGGTCTAGATCCTAATATCCTGCTGAAAACCTAGAGCTCATACCAATGCCTCCCACAAGTCCAACTGAAGACCTAGAGCCCACAACAAAGTCTCATGTGGGTCCACTTCACGAATCAGTGCTGGAAAGGCCCAAAAGTCAGTGGTGGAAGCTAGAAAGTCTATGCCAGTGGGATGAAAGATCAGTGCTCAAGGTAAGCACCAGAGCTTCCCCTAAAGCACCACAACCAGCCTCAGCAACAGTGAGGTAGCAAGTTCCTCCAGCGATGAGCAAGGCTGAGTTTGCATCAGGAAAGCCAATACGACAAGCTTCTCCATGAGGCTGAGCAGTGGATTTCTAACTGGTGGGCAACTTATTACACCCAGCCGAATTAAACTAGTGTGGTGCTGGGTGCAGAAGGCCCACCTAAGGATTGTTGCCCCTCTGGAGCCAGGAATTGATGCTTGAGATGAGGACCCAAGCTTTTCCAAAGTTCACTGGGAAGGCCAGCATGACAAGATCCTCCAGCAGAACAGCCCAAGAGAACTAGCAGCTCCCAACAGCTTCTCCAAACAGCAACCCTAACAGCGTTTCAGTAGCTTCTCCTGTTCTGCCTTTACGCTGCTGGTAACAATCCTCAGGTGGGGCTCCTGCACCCAGCACCACCCTAGTTTAATTCAGCTGGGTGTAATAAGTTGCCCACCAGTTAGAAATCCACTACACCTCCCAACAGAGCTGTTAAATTATCAGAATTTGCTGGATTGGGTAACTTACATCTTACTTCAAATTAAAATCTCAACAGAAGTCCTGTCTTACAAAATAGGTCTTAAAAATACTTCCATTCAAGGCAGCAGAGACCTGCAGGGAATAAAGGAGCAAAAAATGAGATTTGATTTGGAGAACAACACTTAACACATTAAATGTTGTAGATGTCTCCACTGGAGCCAGCACACAGGCACCACCGAAGTGTGGCCATGATAAGGCAGCGAGGCCACACTGCCTTGGAATTCAGAGCAAGGACTCTTATCATGCAAGAGCAAGCTAAATATGCCAGCTGCTCTAGCCTCCCCCTTTTTTTTTTTTTTAATTTAATTTTATTTATTTGTTTGCTTGTTGTGTTTGTTTGTTTCTTTATTTATTCATTTTGTGGCTGGCTCAGCCTGCCCTGGTGGTGGCGCTGGCGCAGCATGTGGTGCCGGGGATCGAACTACAGTCCCCGCAGTTGCCTGAGCCCTCCTAAGCAGGCGCTTTAGACCACTGAACCATCTCGCCGGCCCTAGCCTCCCCTTTTATAAGCCCTATTACCACAAAATTCACAGGCAGCTTCTTCAGAAAAGCCCGCTATAAATGAAAGTTATTACACAAATATTAATTTTTGCTCCATGCTCTGCCTATGAGTTAGTAGGTGTGGCTTTTACTCCTATTTCTTATTTTCATTTACTTATTACGAGCACTGGGGATTGAACACTGAGCCTCTAAGCATGAACTCTACCACTGAGCTACACCACAGGTCCTTCTTTAAAGTTTGGATTTGAAAGACCATGGTGCCACTGGTTAGCGTGGGTCCTCATTTCAGTGATAACGAAAATTTACACTGAAACATTTAGAAAGCATGTATAGGGAAAACTTGAACTGGCAGATAAGAGAATAGGAAAAGAGCACACATCAAGTTGGCCACTAACAAAAGAAGAAAACACAGAGAAGGAGCCTCAGTTAGAAGACCTGAGGGGCCGCAGCTAGGAAAAGGCTCGGATGGCCTGGCCATGAAGGAGCGAGAGCAGGCTTACGGGACGCCGCGGCGAGGCTGGGTCTGGATACCAATGAGCCCCAGAATCATTCTTAGTCCTGGTTTCATAGACTAGAAGGATCCTTATGGCCTGAGGGTCAGTTCTGCTACCATGAGATGATGTCCCAGTCTCATAAGGCTTTCCTGGAATTCAAGGTGACCCTCGGGTGGAAGCTCCTGGGCACAGCTGAATGCCCCTGTAAACCTCCCATCTTTGGTGTCCCCTGTCTTGAAGAGGAATGGAGATAAGCTGGGTACATCTAAGGCAAGATCCTTGATGTTCTAGACAGATGCTCCCTAAATGACTAACATGTCTATGTAGAGCACAAGAAGGGATTTAACTCAGCTTTACAAAATGAATGCAAGCTTAGTTTGGCTTTTACTTACCCACTAGGCATCCATAGGTCCAAGTTAAGCTGGGGCAATAGCTCAGGGATTTAAGCACCGGCATGACAAATGCAAGAACCCACATATCCTGCCAGCCCCATGCCGTGCCAACCACTGAAACCAGGCATGGTAGGGGACACCAGTAATCCCAGAGCTAGGGAGGCTGAGACGGGAAGATCACTATGAACCCAAGCTGTGGAGCAAGACCCTGTAGGAAATACATAAATAAATAATTTTCTAAAAATCATGATTTTGAGCAAAAACTCTTTTAAGTCCCTGACTCCCTCAGAAGAAAACACAAATCATGTTTCCACGAGTAGCAGGTGAAGAAAGCCCACGAGTTCACCTGCTCTCTACCCGATGGTGCTCTGACTCTGAAAAAGGGATGGTGCCACACACAAAGCTGCTGTTTTCCAGGACAGTGTCCCCAAGACACCCAACACTGCTGTTCTCTGAGGCAAGGGAAAGAAGTTATAGGGAAAAGAATTTCACCTGGCCCTCCTGTTCGTTATCAGGCCCTACATGGTGTTGCTTAAACGGGATGAGCTGGTTTGATTTTCAGTCTCTGGTGACCAATAGCAGAATTAACCAGAAGAACACAGCAAAGGAACTCCAGGACAGCTGGGAGTCCTGGGAAGGTATCGGCAAAGGTTTGCAGGTGATCAATACAAGGGCCTCTCCTGTTAAATACACAAATTCACAAAAGCAGAGTTTCCAGTGTCTGAAAAGTGACCTTCCTAGGGTACTTGAGACTGGTTAAAATTTAGAACATTCTATCTTATTTTGGAAACAACAATGCTTGGACCACAGCTAGAGACTGCTGTCAAGCAAAATCTTGTTCTGCTTTCTAGAAGCACAAGGAACAACTATCCCCGGCCACAACATGGAGCCTCTTCAAAAACTTTCCTGTGAGGGGGCAAAAAGTCTCATTTGACAAAAATGAGGATGCCTGGAACTGCCCTAGGAGCCAGAAACCAGCTACCATGAACTACAGCTTCAGCTGGATGTTCATGCAGCTGGATATTTCTATCACAAACCATTTATGGCAGCCGATGCCACAAGATGGCACCACATGCACATGCTGCTGCCCTGGCCACAGTTTAACAGGGGCTGGGTGTGTGGTTAGACAGTGCTTTAAACCTTAGGGCTTATTTCCCTGGCTTCTGTTTTGTTACTGTCTCAGTTAGTTATATCTAAGAGCCTTGGTTTGGACAGAAATAATGATCATATCCTCACTTCTTTTGAGGAGTGCTCAAAAGTGGGTGTTATAGCTAACGAAATAAAGCTCTCCTGTATATGTAATCCAAGAACATGTATGCGTAGCATTCTGCAACCTAATTTTTTAAAATTGTCTTGTTATTGTTGTTG
The DNA here is from genome assembly GCA_004027915.1 of Capromys pilorides. Lineage (NCBI taxonomy): Eukaryota > Metazoa > Chordata > Mammalia > Rodentia > Capromyidae > Capromys > Capromys pilorides. The sequence goes on from PVKN010003470.1 coordinate 16,978, forward strand.
TTATTATTATTAATATTATTATTATTATTATTATATTTAGTACAGAAACTACAGGGTCTCACTATGTAGATCAGACAGACTCGTAGTAATTCTCCTGTTTTCAGCCCCCCAAGCACTGGGATTATAGGCACATATCACCATACCCAGTCTCAGTCACCATCTCAGTGTGCCCTGGAGGCAAGGCCAGCATGGCATTCCACGGATCAAACTCTGGCCACTCTGCTCTGCCTACGCAGGTGCTTTAGTCTGCTGAGTTATCTGGTATGCCCTGATTTTGTTATTATTTATTAGGTACAGGGTCTTGCTACACAGCTCAGACTCATAGTGGTCCTCCTGTCTCAGTCTCCCCAGTGCTGGGATTACAGGGGTGCACCACACCTGGTTTTGCTGGCTGTCTTGGTGCCCAGGACTGGCACAGCATGTGGTACTGGGGTTGAACCTGGGTCCCTGCACTTACTTAAGCAGGCATTTGGAATGCTGAGCTATCTCCCCAGCCCTTAAGCTACAGATTTAAAAATTGAGTTACTTTTTAAAAAAAATTTTTTGCTTGGATTCAAATCTAAAGTATTTCTGTGGACATTATAGAGAAACTGCCCTAGTTCCTCAAAAGCTTACATATGTAATTTCTTGTTTTAGGATAACTCAAAGCAGGAGAGGCAAAAGTACATGCTAACACGTTCTGAGGCATCCCATGAGTGGGGATACTGTGACCTGGCAACTTCAGTGGCTCTTTTTCACAATCCTTGCTCTGACCAAAAGTACCAGTTCCTATGGTGAGGGCATAGCACTTGGGAGAACATTGTTCTGCTCCTAAGGGCAGACAGGATAGACAGAATACTACACGGCAGGCAGGAAAGACAGAAATGCTACAGGGAAGCCAAAGCTTCCCTCTGACATCTTAAGGGTGGAAATCCTTCAGAGGAGGTTTTTCTTCTCCCAGTTGGTTAAAAGCCAGCCAGGTAGCCACCCTGCAGGCCTGTCTTGGAGCTGCCTGCCAAAGCCACATCAGGAAGCTGGCAGAACCCCAACCTGCAAGGAGAATAGAGCCAGGCTTCAACAGCTAGATGCCAAAGGAGTGACCCCCCAAAGGACCAAGACAAAATGCAATACCCAGGGAATCTGGTCAACATTCATGCTGGCTAGGAGAATCAGAGGTGACCCAAAGAAATAAATGCATGTCAAGAACCTACAGAGATCTCCCAGTGAATGTGCGGGGGGAGGTAGGAGCTGATAGCCTTCACAAACCGTGCCAATGGCAAAGTTCCTCAATTCTTCAAAGCATTAAGGGTGCCAGTTTGCAATGTCAGGACAGAGAACAAAAAGCCTTGTAAGGCAAGGGGCTGGTAAGCTTATAGTCCTGGGGTGTGCTAATTCTCACATCAGAGTGTGCATAAGTTGCTGGGAACAACGAGACAGCCCTCCTGGCCCCTGTCCAAGTACTGCAGTTTGCCTTTGGCCTAATGGACCAAATGCTGAATACACATCCCAATCCAGCTCTAACTAAAGGCAACCAGGATTTGCCTGATCACTGGCCAGAAAGCAAGTGAGGCCTGATTGGAGATCAAGAGTGTTCAGCAGAGACAACCAGCACTGAGGGAGCAGCCGCAGCCTCAATTCGAAAGGCTGGCCTTGCCCACCCTGACCACCTCCTGCAGCCCAGCGACCACTTTAACAGCTCACCAACAGGAAGGGCCAGCTTGATTTCTTCTTGAATCACTGTCTACAAAGACAGGCAATCAAAGCAGCATACACTGTAAATTCAGTCATTTTTCAAGACTCATGTGGTACGAGACTGTGGAGAGACAGAGGGGCACAGAAGCCCACCCTGGTGCTAGCTGAGGCTTGGCTGAAGTCACACATTAGTAGTAGACAGGGATGCTCAGCCAAGGTCACCTATCTCCCAGCTCAGGATACTCCATCACGCACCCCAGACTTATAGATCCCCACCCCACAAAAACACCACACTCCTCACTGCTCCCAGAGGGCTGTGTTGTCCCATCATGGAGGGCTCTGAACAGGTACAGAAGAAAGAGCATAACTAATCCTAGTGGAACTCATTCTTTGTTTAGTTGACATGCGGTAATTAAACAGCATTGAGTGAGTAGTTTAGCTTTATAAGTCAACACGTCCTTGTATTTAAAAAAATAAAAAAAAAGAATCAAGAAACAGCTCCCTGATCTTTCCACCTACTAATGCATATTAATACATCCACATGCTGAACCCAGCCTCCCTTCCACCCCTCTTTTGCAGGTGCCTGTAATTCTTTCTAGTCCCTTCACTTGCACAAGTGCATGCAGAACCCCCAGATATTCTTAGCTGCTTCACGTTGGTTCTAGCTTACCACCCAGCCATAATGTTTGCTCTACAAGGATAACAGCATTGTTTTATGCTTCTCCTTGTCTCCTGATGAAAATATCTGGCTGAGCACTCTGGGCATGGGCTATGGCTTGGCACTGAAATGTCTCCCCAGTGCTTATGAAGCTTAGTCCTCTGGGGAGTGCTACTGGGACATGGCAGAGCTGAGAAGAGCAGCCTGGTCGGAAGGAGGTCCTTGGGTCCTGGGGTCCGCCATGGAAGGGACTGTAAGAATCTGATTCTCTTATTCTTTTGCCTTGTCCTTGTGACATAAGCAGATTTGCTCCTGCCAGGGCATACCTACCAGGGTTCCTCACCACAGCGCCAAAACAACGGAGCCAATCAGTTGGACTGGAACATCCAATACCGAGCCAAAAGAAAACTTTTTCGCTTTATAACTAAATTATATTTGGTATTTTGTTGTAATAGTGGGGAGCTGACACAGCCTGGTAGGTGTGTAGGGCAACGGGGCAGAATGGGACCAGTGTGCTACACAGAAAAGCAGAAATCTCTTATGACCCTGGGCAAGCAAACCAAAACAAAGCTCTGAGAAAACTAAGCCCTTGGAAATATAGTCAAAGACATGGAGGAAGCCTGAGCATTTGTAAAATAGCATCTGCTTCTCCAAAGAATGTGAAGTACAGAATACAAACCAATTGAAAACATTCACGACAATCTACATCTTGTGTACACCTGTGGCAAATCTGTTAACAAAGAAGATGAAAGCTTCTTAATTCTATCAGAGCAATGACTATATTTCACTGCAAACAAGGTATGAATTCTAATTCCACATTCTATTTCCACAAAAACTTTACTGGTTCATAAAGTCTTGCCCCTTCCCGCATCCCAACCCTGTTTCTACTGCAGCTAAACAAGAAAGTCTCATTTATTGGTTATTCTGAGTAAATTACTAGGAGATTCAAGTCTCAAAAATACCAAGAGGCTTAGCCCATTTACAGTACTAATTTAGAAGTATAACATGTTTATAGATCTGTTTTAACAGAAACTTCATGATTCTTCTTCTGACGGCGTTTAATTTCTATGTTATATGAACAATTCAATAACATCTGCAACTGGCCCCACCCCTGGGCACGCTGAGCCAGGGACTGAGTCTGGGCATGTTGGCACATGCCCATGATCCCAGGGATGGGGAGGCTGAAAACAGAAGGATCACTACGAGTCTGAGCTGCACAGTAACACTCTGTACCAAATACATAAAAATAAAACAAAATAAAGAATAATATCTACAAATGTTAAACCTACAAATCTCAGGACCTAAGGTGCAGCTTAGTAGTAGAGCCCTTGCTTGGGCCATGGATTCAATTCTCAGCACCATAAAGCTTTATAGAGGTCTATCATCAACTCTGACTGAGGAGAACTGTGTCAGAGGATACAATGCCAGGTCTGTCAGAGCTCTCTCACCTCACTTCCTTTTGTTAAGTAACTTCAAAAGGGGCTGGCAAGATGGCTCAGGGGTCTAAAGTACCTGCTTAGACAAACTCAGGCAACTGCAGGGACCTCGGTTCTATCCCCAGCACCACATACTGCGTCAGCCCCATCCCCATCCCCAGGGCAGGCTGAGCCAGCCATAAAAAAAAAAAATTAACTTCAAAATTTTTTTTTCTTTCAAGATTAGGGAACCACTGAGAGCTCGCCTAACGGCCTTTGGTTCACACCCAAGTGTGCATGCTGCCAGTGCTAAATGATGGTACCCATCTTCTTGCTGCCATTTTCTATGAAGCAAATTGATATTCTCAGGATAACTTCCTAGTGAGAAAATGTCCACCTACACAGAAGTGCATTAAAATCAAACCCCCATGCTGCTCATCGTGGCAAAACCCACAGCAATACAGCAAGTGATACAAGCTCTGACTTCAGCATTTCAAGAGCCTCTGATGAGCCAGAACAGAGTCTGCATACCCCATGGAAGGCACACAGCAAGGATTTCATCCTCGGGTGCATCCTCCATATGATGACTGCAAGACACCCAGGAGACAGGCGACCGCTCCTTTCCTAATGCTGTCACAAAGGAAACTTTTTCTCCTGTGGAAAGTTTCACTGCAGACTCCTTCGCATATAGTCGGGTCTTTGTTCCTAGGCTTGGGAATCTGTCTAAAAAAATAGGACTTTTCAGTCATCATCATATTTCTGTTGCACACACTAAGAATGCAAGGGAAACATTTCTTGAATAAAGAAAGGGCAATCTGTAGTGGGAATTATAAATCTCTATATAAATTTGCCACAAATGATCAAATCAAGTAAATAATAATAATAATAATAATAATAATAATAATAATAATAATGACAGTGAGCAAAAGCACAGAAGTTAGGCAGTTGGCCAGACCTGGTACTCAAGGAATAGTACTGCTGGTTATAAGAGTTTTACTCAAATCACTACCATGGAAGGGCTAATTTCGGATGAAGTCTCTGTAGGAAGAAGTAGCACCTGAGAAAACTAGTCCATATCCAAAATACTAGAGATTATTTGACTGGAAACACCTCCTTCTGTAATCCCCTGACTTTCTGAAAAAGACTGCATCAAGAAATAGCCTCAGGTTTCACTTTGTTCTTTCAAACCCACCAGAAGTAGAGAGACTGAATTTCCAAATAATTATGTGACAATGTCCTCTACAGTATAACTGGAGGGAATATTCACCTGGACCTGGTCAGAACCCAAGTAAACTATCAGCACTAATCCCCCTATTAATTCCACTAGACTTTAAACTCTGTGTGGGGGTCAGTGAGATGGTTCAATGGTCTAAAGCGCCTGCTTAGGCAAGCTTAGGCAACTGCAGAGACCAAGGTTCGATCCCCAGCACCACATGCTGCGCCGGCCCCATCCCCAGGGCAGGCTGAGCTGGCCATAATTTCTTCTTCTTCTTTTTTTTTTTTTATGGCCAGCTCAGCCTTCCCTGGGGGTGGGGCTGGCGTAGCCTATGGTGCTGGGGATTGAACCGCAGTCCCTGCAGTTGCCTAAACTTGCCTAAGCAGGCACTTTAGACCACTGAACCATCTTGCCAGCCCCAAGCTGGCCATAATTTAAAAAAATAAAAAAATAAATCTCTGTGGGCAGCACTTTTGTGTCATAGTCCCAGCACTTGGAATGATTCCTGTCACATGGGAGGCATTCAGTAAATACCAGCCAAAGGTGTGAAAGAGAGTAAACTATGCGAGCTGTTCTGCCCACCACTCCTCTAGCCAACTCCACCTCACATGCAGGCTGGGAAGAGCTGACTCCTGCGCTTCAGAAACAAGGTTCCATCTCCCCGTCCCAGTGAGTGACTCTGGAAGGAATAATCTCCCAGAAGATTCCAAGCTATGTGCTACAAAGGTGAGGAGAAGGCCACAATACTACTTGGGGTCATACTATTAACTCCTCTGCCACCACCACAAAGGTCTCACACAAGCTCTTATCTTTCTTCTCTTGTAGCCCTAGAAGTTCTTTCCCCACCCGTTTCCTTCCCACACCCTATTCTCATCTGTTTATAGTTTTCCAGGGAGTTGGACTGCCTTTCTCTGAACCCTAATCCTCTATTCTTCAAGCTCCTCCTTAAGAAAGGTTTGGAACTCTCGTCCTGTGGTTTCCAGAATGAGTCCTACAGACCAAGTGATAGGCTACAAAGTCAGGCTGAGACCAAACGAGCTAGACTGGCAGTACCCCTGACCTGATTCACCAATTAAATTTACCACATTATTTACTGCTCATGTGTGTGTGACCATCTGCTGACAGCGGATAATTACTAGACAAAGAATCAAGAGTCTCCCTTCTGGAAGAAGCTGTTGTTAATTTTTCACTTTCAAACTTAGCAACTGAAAGAGCATGGGCTGGGGTATAGCTCAGTGACAGATGGGTAGCCCAATATGCATGCAACTGGGTTCTGGGGAGACCGAGGGAAGGGAAGGAATTGCGTGTGAGGATGTTTGTGTACATATACATACACAAACACACATATGTGGGGTTCTTTATGTAATTGTGTAAAAATACCTTGTTTCTTTTGTTCAATAAATTGGGACTTACCCCATTCTTCAAATCATTAACTGTATAGCTGAGCAATATTTCATCTTGAAATTGAAGTTTCCCCTTTTCCAGGCTCTGCAAACATTTGATTCAACCATATGCTGTAATTAACTTTTAAAATATATTTACTTGAAAAAATTCACACTAAATTACCAACGTGGAACTAGACTTAAAGGGCTGGGGATTCAGTGTCGTGGTAGATCACTCAACTATCAGGCCTTGGCCTGGGATCAACCCCTAGTCAGAGAAGCGAGGAGGAAGAGACAGAGGGAAACAAAGAAACACACACATACATGTGCACTGAAAGCCAAAGTCCTTAGACCATGAAGAGTAAGATGATATTAGACAAAAATATACTTCTTTTAAAACAAATTTATGGAACAGAAACTTCCTATACAAAACCCACAAATAGAGTATAGAAAATAAATCACAGCTGTTTCCAAGTAGAGGACTCAAGACATTCTAATAATAGAAAACATTGAAAGGCCACATAAAATAAAATCACCCACAGCCTCTGTTTAGGTCATCTTCCCTGCCTCCAATGAGTTCTTCATCTCCGCCATCCTCTGAACACCTGACCAGTATCTCAGGCACTCACCTAGACTCACTTGGCCAGCATCTCTAATAACTCATAAGCATTTTTATTCCTCCTCAAAATGCCCAGAATACTTTGTGCTCAAAAAGTTACCAATAATGAAAGTTTGCTGAAGTGAATAAATGAAGAGAAAGAAGAGATGGGGAAGAGATGGTGGAGCAGGGGAGGCTAGGAAGAGGACAGATATGAAGCAAAGGTATGAGTAAAGCTCTGGCTCAAGACTTGAGGCCAGAAAAAGCATTTGCCACCACGTGCTATTCCCTGTACTCATAAATAGTCCAATACACAAGTGTATGTACATATGCATAGACCAGGACAGGCACCACTTGCCAGTGTTTTTCAGTACTTTCACAAAGCAGATGAGATTTCTAACACACTTTTGAAAGACTAGGACTACAACCATGTTTGTAGCTGCATTATTCACAACAGCCAAAATGGAAAAACTCCAAGCACTCATTAACAAGTGGATGAATTTTTTAAAAAATGTAAAGTATAAGCCAGTGGTGGTGAATCTATGTCACATGTGCCACAGATGGCTGTTTGTATCACTGAACCTCTAAGAGGATCCCCACCATTAGTAGGAAGGGAGGGAATAGTATTAAGATTTTATAAGGAAAGCTGATCACAGGCTACAATGTGGACAAGCTGGGAGGACAGTGTGTTAAGTGAAATAAGGCAGACATTAAAGAACAAATACTTCCCTGTAAAACTCCACCAACACGCAGTACCAACAGTGATTAAATGCATAGAGACAGACAGTAGACTCATGCTACCAAGGCCTGGAAGGAGGCAGAAACGCAGTTAGTGCTCAAGACACAGAGTTTTGCTTTGCGACAATGAAGAAGTTCTACAGATGAAAGGTGCTTATGGCTAGGTAAGAGCTGGAATATCCTTAGTGCCAATGAGCTGTGCACTTTAAATGGTTAAAATGGGAAATTTAATGTTACATATGTTGACACAGCTTTTATAAGAGGACTGAGAATGAGAATCCACAGTACCACTTTACGATTAAAAGGTGACATCCCTTCCTCTCCCCTTCACTCCAACAACTCTGGCTGTGCATTTCTTGCCCTATGGTTCCAAGAAGAAAAAGAATACCTGTGCATAGCTGTGCATTCCACAGCTCTAAACACAGGCACTTCCAACCAGCAGCGACTCATTAACATTTGCAAATTCATCAGGGAAGAAAAAGCACAAGTAACAAACACTGGGAAAGGAGTGGTTTTTAAAATTGGAACTGAGCTTCAATACAAGAGCTAAAGGGTTGCTTAAAAATGAACTAGAGGGCTGGCCAGATAGCTCAGCAGACTAAAGCACCTGCTTAGGCAGGTGCAGTGACTGGGGTTCAATACCCTGCATGCTGTGCCAGCCCCACCCCTGGGGTGCACTGTCATGGCAAATAGGACTGGGTATGGTGGTGCATGCCTGTAATCTCAGTGTTTGGGAGGCTGAAAACAGGAGAATCAATACAAGTCTGATCTAAGTAATGAGACCCTGTAGACCCTGTACTGAATACATTTAAAAAAAAAAAAAGAACTAGAATAAAAGCAGATTAAAAATCAGCAAAGCTTGACCTACAGACTGAGAAACAATAAAAGGATGGGAAACTTCTTTAATAACAGCTCCTATCATAATGGAGGGCAGGGGAGGGGAATCAAGTCATAAACACATTAGATCACTTGAGTTAGCTTTTTAAACAGAGTAGAAAGAGAGATGAGTTATCTGGAATGAAATGGCACACATTTTCCAGCTGTTTGACCTGGACACTGTGGTGACATAATGGTATAATCTTACACTGCATGCAGTGCTCCCTCTGGGAAGTCTATAGCATGCCAGGACAGGGCGCAGGCTGTCGCTAACACGAGGGGAGGGAGTGATGCAAAAAACACTCTCCTGGAGCAAGAGTGCTTTAAAACATAGATTCGCTCCACGGCTCTGCAAGATAAAAAAGACGAAATTAGCGCCAGGGAGATAGCTCAGTGGCTTCAGCACCTGCCTGGCAAGCACAAGGTCATGAGTTCAAGCCCCTGGTACTAGGAAAAAAAAAAAGGATGAAATCATAAAAGCGCTAAAAGCAAGCCTTTGGCCTAGAGCAGTGATGGTGAACCTTTTAGAGCTTCCAATGACACCAAGAGCCCACTGAGGCATGCGTGCCGCAGTTCATCACCACTGGCTCCAGGCAACTTTAGAGCAGTTTTACAGATCACTGCAATGACAGTCTTCTCTCCTAATTTCTTTCCTATGCCTATAGCTAGTTTCCACCTGAGTGCTGCAAACAGAATCATCTATTTTACCCTCATAGAAATCCCTCAGCCTGGGCCAAGGAGCTAGCTTGGTGGTCTAAGCACCTGCCTGGTAACAAGATTCTAAGTTTGATCCCAAGTACCCCATGCCCTGCCGGCACTGTGACAAGCCGGCCACTGAAACTGGGTATGGGGGCACATGCCTGTAATCCCAGCACTGGGGAGGCTGAGACAGGAGGATTACTATGAGTCTGAGCTGCAAAGCGAGACTCTGTACCAAATAAATGATAAAGAAGGAAGGAAGGAAGGAAGGAAGGAAGGAAAGAAGGAAGGAAGGAAGGAAGGAAGGAAGGAAGGAAGGAAGGAAGGAAGGAAGGAAGGAAGGAAAGAAAGCCAGCCCTCACCCTTCAATCTCATGTTCACTTCCTTTTCTTACTGAACTCTCCCATGACTCGCTCTTGTATCTACTTGAGGCCATGCTGGACCCCTGGAGGCCTACCCCTGGGACAGTCATGATTTCTGCCTTTTTTAGAAATCACTGTAGGCAGAGGCACCCAAGGAGAGGATAAGACACACCAGCGGGACGGCAGCCATGGAAAGGATGGGATTCTGCCTGCTTTTCATCAAACTTTAGCTCTGTGAACCAAGTTACTTCACCCAGAAACCCTAGGGTAGTTCTCAGGCCCAAGCCACAAGTATCTGGATGAACCTGTTCCCAAGGACTGCTACACAGTTAGGAAAAGAGCCTCTCACCCTCCTGGGATGGAAGAGGGCAAGGTGAGACAGTGTTCCCTAACTGCGCCATTGCTGACGGCACTGGCTGGGCAGCTCTGTCGTGGGAGGCTGTTGGTGCACTGGAGGACATTTAATGGCATCCTGGTCTTTATCCACTGTATCTCACTAGCACTGCCTACAAGTGACAGCCAAAAATGTCTCCAGATACCATTAAAAGTCCCCTTTAGGGCAGAATCACCCCAGGTGAGAAGCAGTGGAGTAAAATGGGATTGCATCCTACTGTCCAACACCATAAGATAGGACCTGAAATCATTCATCCCCACCCACCACCGCCCCAGGGACCTGTGTTAGACCCAGGAGGGACCATCAGATGAGTAAGACCCCCATTAGAACAGGTGAGAATCAGCCCAAGGGGAAACCAACTGCAATCCTGTGCTAAAAGGAGAGACCAAGATGGACCTAGGCAGCAGGTGGTATTACATGCCTAAACTCCTAGCACTGGAAGCCCTGATGCAAGAGCATCACAAGTTCAAGCCCAGCCTGGACAGTTTAGTAACACAGTAAGACCCTGTCTCAAAATTAAAATTAAAAAAAAAAAAATAAGGACATAGCTCAGTATAAAGGCTCTGGATTCAATTCCTAGTACTGAAAGAAAAATGACTGTAAAGCAAAGCTAGCACTTCACTGGCACTCCCACCCTTTTCTTTCCCAGTGATCTTTCTCAAGGACAGGAGCACAGGAAGCCAGCTCTCCTCAGAAGTGAGCAGTGGGCCCCAAGGCCCTAAGCCACACCCAGGAGCCAGAAGCTCTTCCTTCTAGGCCACCCTTGCAGGCCGCTGAAACAGGCCCTGGAGTCCTTGGGTCATCTCATTTTGCAGGAACTATTTTTCCTCTGGTGTACAGCAGAACAGCCAAGTCTCTGGCCTTCTCTGAGGTTGCTACTGGATATAAAATACCACCCTCTTAGGAGCCAAGAGCTTCAGGAAAGTGAAGAAGAGACAGGAAGGCAGAAGGACCAGGACAGCACAGATGCTCTCAGAAGTTCCACGGCACACGCAGGCTGGCAGAAACCAGACCTCGAGAGAAGTCACAGAGGCTTGCGGCCAGCAAGAGGCAAGCACAAGTGCCAGGGATAGGCAGAGGGAAGCATTCAAAGAGGAACCTTTTTCTATTTTGAGGTACTCCCTCCATCTTTTCCCATCATAATTCATTTCTACTGCAACACTGCCGTCCCCTCCCTTTAATTCTCTTTCTTTTCACTGTGGAAAATTCTTGGAAAGATATATGCAACCAAATACGATATATTCATATTTTCTATGTCTCCTTTCTCATTGTTTTCTCAGATCCCTTAATTTCTTTTCATTCATTATGTTTACTGTTGTGGTTTTCTTATCCTTCGCTCCCCCTTCTCCTTCCATTCCTACCTCTCTGCCTCTTGTCCTCCTCCTCCTTCTCTGACCTTGTTCACCACAGAAGGAAGTAGGTCAGCAGCAGCTGTAGCCCCCGATTTTACTTCCTCTCAACAGTCAAATCTATAGAAGGCAAGATAAGCTGAGTTTGAAAAAGACTTCCATGTGGAATGGCAAGGTCTTCACAGGTGCCTGGTTGTCTTAGTTACTTTTGACTTGTTGCTGGGACAAATACCCGACACTCAAAATGAAGGAAGGAAAGGTTTATTTAGCTCACAGTTGCTGGAGGTTTCAGTCTATATTTGGCTGGCCCAAGACTGAGTGAAACAGGGCAGAGAGCATCCAGTTCATGGCGGCAGAACAGCAACAATCGCGACAGAGGCAACCGACCAACCAGGGCACCAGAGAGCAACAGCATGAGTCTGTCTCTCTGTCTCTCTGTCTCTCTTTATGACATTCAGGCTCTCTGCCTTAGGATATCTGCCCTAGACCACACCCATAATCCCATCCATACTGAAACACATAATCTCAGTGGATCATGAGTCAAGTCTCAAACTCTAGACATCCCCACCCCATGATTGCATGAGGCTTTGAGGGGACAACTAGACATAAACCATAACAGTGGTCAACCTGCTAAGGTGTTGCTTTTGTTGGTTGGTTGGTTGGCTGGTTGGTTGGTTGGTTTAGGCAGGATTTCACTCTGTAGGTTAGAGGCTTTGAACTCATGTCGATCCTCCTGCCTCAGCTTCCCCAGTGCTGGGATTATAGGTGTGTACCACCACACCCAGTGGTCCTATTTTAGATATGAGTCATAAATGGGAGATCATTCTCCCATAAGCTTAGCAAAGGACTACCACGACATAGGCAAGGACCTCCAAGTGTACACCAGGAATATTATGTGCTTGTGTGGCAACTACTGCAGAGAGGTGAGCACAGCCTGATGTGGCTCACAGACCCCACGCACCAGGCTGCCTTGCAGTGCTGCAGGGCCAAGCTGGCACTGCTTCAGGACACAGCCAGCTGAGTGAAGACTATAGGTTCCTTGGGAAACACATGTCCCAGCTGTCAGACAAAGGACTTTTAAAGTAGCATACTGTGCTGAGGCCTCTGAGCATCATTTAGAGATCAGGAACATTCCAGGGCTCTCCTGCACCCCACTGCCCTCCTTCCTCCCACACATACCGGTTATGAAGAGAACACAGGATCTAAGGAAGGGGTCTTTGGAAAGCTGGACAGGGTTGCACATACAAACTAGCTTCACTCTAAACAAGCCAAATCAGCACAAATGAGCAGGAACAAAACCTCTAATCAGTCACAATCAAATAAAAAGAACTTCCTGGAGAGAAACAGCCAGATGTGAAGTTAATGTAGTTCAGACCATTAACATTCCACTAATGCTCACAGCTTTTAACAAGCAAATGTGGCTGGGCCTGGCAGAACAAGAAAAATGTAGGCATAGCAACCTCAAGAGGGAGGGAGGGAGAATGGGAGAGGGGGAAGGGAGGGAAAGAGAGAGGGAAGGAGGGAGGGAGGGAGGAAGGGAAAGAGGGAGGGAGGGAAGAGGGAAGGAAGAAGAGGGGAAGGAGGGAGGAAGGAAGGAAGGAAGACAGGCAGAGAGGGGAAAAGGAGAGAGGCAGAGGAGGGGAAGGGAGAGAGAGGGAGAGAAGAACAATAAAATTTTTAAAAACTCAACACAGTGAATAACAATGTAAAGAACCAGTGGGAAAACTTACCTAAGAAAGACCTCCCAGCACCACTTTCCCTTTGGTTTTTTATCATCAACTTCTGGGGCAGGGATGGGGGCACAGCTTATTAAGATACAACTCATGTATCATTCAGTTCACTCACTTAAACTGAGCAACTCAATGGTCTTAGTACACTTACAAAGGCATGGCAACTATTCCAGTTGGCTAAGTTAGGCAGCAATACTGCAGGCAGCCAGGTAGGGCTGGGCCTTCAAGGAAATCAGTGCAGAAGATGAAATCACGTTACAGCTGTAAGTGCAGACCCACCTGTTGAAGGCCAGGCCTCAAGATAAAGATGGGATCGCCAAGCCTACATGTCTCCCACAAGAGATAAGCAATAACCTGAAAATTATAATCACCTAGTATAGGAAGGTCTAGATAGACATCAATGACTAGGACCTCTCCATCAATCCCTTCCTGAAAACGTCTTTGTTTGTTCTAGGTACCCTTGCTGTATGACCTGCTTCCCCACTGGATCAGTAATAACCTAAGCAGCTATACTTGTAACCTTATGGATTGATCATAATTTTGACCTATGTTATATCCACTTCGTGATTTCACTCTAAAACTTTTTCTGAGAAGTAGGTTCATTGCCAACTCACTTTTGAGTCAACCTCCTGTCTCTTAGAAGCTATCTGTCTCAATAAATTTTTCCTACTCTTAACATTCGTTGTTCCTTAACATTCACTTATTTCATTTTTTATTTTTTTATCTTTTTTTTTTCTTTCTTTCTTTTTTCTGGTACCAGGGATCAAACTCAGGACCTTACACTTGCTAGGCAGGCGCTTGCACTGCTGAGCTGTCTTCTCAGCCCTTATTTATTTATTTATTTATTTATTTATTTATTTATTATGGCTCAGCCTGTGGGGGGTGGGGGGTTGGGGCTGGCGCAGCATGTGGTACCAGGGATTGAACCACAGTCCTTGTGGCTACCTAAGCTTTCCTAAGCAGGTGCTTTAGACCGCTAAACCATCTCGCCAGCCCCAAATTCACTGATTTCAGAGAACATGAATTCAGCACATTTGACATCTAGCAGGTTGGGAGTCACTTTTTCCCTATGTCACAATCATCAGAATGACCACATTCAGAGTACTTTAACCAGCCCATTGAGAAATCCTTCCTACGACTGAATGTTGATGCCCTCTCCAATTTGTATACTAAAACTCTAATCACAGTGGGAGGTAATGAGGTCGTGATCGTATCACTGCCCATAGGAGAGATAGAGCCAGGTAACAGAGGCACAGGCTTACAATGCCAGCACTCAGGAGTCTGATTCAGGAGGATCATAGTGAATGCAAAGCCAACCTTGGCTACAGAGTGAGTTCAAGCCCAGACTGGACTACATGATTCAGTCCCTGCCTTAAAACAACAAAGGGCATGGGGCTGACAGCATGGCTTCCTCTCTGCTACCTGTGATATGACAATGTGAGGACACCAAGAGTCGACACCTGGAGACAACTGTCTGAAAACTGGGAAGTGGGCCTTTTCAAGAATGGCACCATGTTGCCACCCTGCTCTGGGACTTACAGCTTGCAGAAAGGAAAGAAATTTTTACTGTTTAAATTACTGTGGTAATTTGTCACAACAGGTGGAGCACAAACGATCCTGTTCCCTTTGCAGATTACGCCCCATCCTTCCATCTCTCCACCCTGGATAGCTACTGATCTACTTTCTGTCCCTAGGTTTATTTACACCATACTTTTCATGTAACTGGAAATACATAACACATGGTTCTTAACACTTCTTTTTCTTAGCATAATTTTTTCAATGTTTTTCCAGCATGTATCAGTTCCTTTGATCATTTTATTGCCAAATAATATTCTATTACACATATATGCCAGTTGTGATACTGTGATATGAGAAATAAGTACTTGGTCTCTGGCCCTAGTCCTCCTCAAGCTCCTCAAAATACTGCCACCATGAGGGAACAGCACCTTCTATATGCTATTGAGGTAACTAGTGCCTTACGGCTCCTGAAAGCTTTAGGGCTGTGTCGGTCACCAGACAGACCAAGGCATGCTCAAGGCTAAAAGTATCAGCTCTATACCTAAACTCTGGAGTGGCAGCAGAAGGCTGAGATGGCAGTCAACGGCAAGTGGTGCAATCAACCATGCCGATGTAAAAAAGCCTCCATTAAAAGGCCAGCAGGACAGGGCTTGGGAAGCTTCCGGTCTGCTGGACAATCAGAAAAGGCATGGAAGGCTCCACTCTGCACCGCCCTTTTGTGGCTGTTCATCTCCATCCAGTGTGGTACTATTCTCTATATGTAATGCGTAAATGTAAGCACTTTCCTGAGTGCTGTGGAGTCACTGTAACTGGAGCACAAGGACAGGGTCAGCCTGTAAATTGTGGAGGTCACAACCTTGCACATGCAGCTGGCACCTACAGCGAGGACAGGCAGCCTTGTGGCACTGAACCCCAACCTGACACTATGGTACACAGTATCAGAACTGATTTCAATTACAAGACACCCAGTTGGGATCCACGGAAGAACTGCCTGGAACTTGGGAGAGTCCAGCGGATGCCAGGAGCTCTGTCAAGCAAATGTTAGAGCAGAGAAATTGTTCATTTTTTTGTTTTTGCTTTGGATCATATTTTATTAATCCATTTATCTGTTGATGGCCTTTGGGTTTTCACCATTTTTATCTATTATGAAAAAATAGCAAAACAGAGGCTGTGGAGATAGCTCAGCAGTCTAAGCACCTGCCTGACAAGTTTGATCTCTGGAACCTTAGACTGTGCTGGCCCCCCAAAAAAAACTCTATAGAATAATAGTGCAACAAATATTCTCTTACAGGTGCTTTTGTTTCTCTTGCACATGCATGTGGAGCAGAGTGGTCGAGTCACATGGTAACACTCACTGGACCATTAGAAGAGCCACTACGCTCTTACCTTGGGTTGCAGCACCATCTCCTACTACTAATTGCAGTGGGTAAGGATTTGAATTTCTCCATATTCTTGTCAAAAAAACATCTTTTTGGCTTACCGCCTGGTAATGTACAGTGATGTGTCACGGTGGTTTTGCTTAGGTTTCCACACTCTGATACTGAGTTCTTTTCATGTGATCACTGAACACTGATAAATCTTCTTCGGAGAATTTCTATTTAAAGCCTTTGCTTGCTTTTAAAATATGCTATCTCTCTTAGTACAGTGTTGGAACCTTTCTCAATGTAGCCTCGATATAAGTTCTTTATCGTCTGTATGACTTGCATTTTTGCCCATTCTGTGGGTTGGCTTCTTGCCTTCGGATAGTGTCCTACGAAGCCCAAAAGTTTGTATTTATTTCAATTAGTTTTCTTTGTTTTGTTTTGTTTTTTGAGACAGAGTCTCACTATGTAGTCCAGACTGCCCTTGATCTCACGATGTAGGTCGGTCTCAAGCTCACCGTGATCTTCCTGTCTTAACCTGGCATGCACCACACCACATCCAGATTAATTAATTTTCTGATGCTAGCAGTTGAACCCAAGGCCTTGTAGGTCTAAGTACACACAAACTGCCACCGGGCTACACACCTAGCCCACGTTTTTAATTTTGATGACAGCAACATTATCTATTTTTCTTTTGGTTATTTGAGTTTTGGTTTCATATCTTAAGATCAACTTCTGTTTTTAAAGAAGCACTATTCATCTTGTGTTTCTTAATCTTGGGCACTGACTCTTCTCCACTGTAGCAGCAGGGCCTCTGCTTGGCCGGACTCACTCCCTCACAGAGACACAGTGCCGCACATAACCCATAGGCCAGAGAGACCCAGAGGGCTTTCACACCGTGCTAAGTCTTGCCATTCTCCGATTACTGTCATGATTACTGAATACTCACACATCTAGGCAAGGCTTTTAAGCTTCTGGGCCTTTCAGAATTATAAATTAACCCTCAAACCAGCCTGAAGGCTAGGAAGGAAGGTGGTCTCCCACCTCCATCACCACCAGCTAGTTCTGAAGAATACAAGAAGTAACTCCTGAGACAAGTAAATTTCTTTAGAGTAAGTCTACTCTCTGGAATTACCTAACTTTGACTACAAAAGAGGAAGGGGGGGGGCCGGCGAGATGGTTCAGTGGTCTAAAGCGCCTGCTTAGGAGGGCTCAGGCAACTGCGGGGACTGCAGTTCGATCCCCGGCACCACATGCTGCGCCAGTGCCACCACCAGGGCAGGCTGAGCCAGCCACAAGATGAATAAATAAAGAAACAAACACAACAAGCAAACAAACAAACAAACAAATAAATAAATAAAGAGGAAGGGGTAGATACTTGGCAGTGTGACAAAGAGCATTCAAGGCACACAATAAGTAAGGGTCAATGGAACCTTAATACTTCTGTGTCACCATACACCTGAATTACTGTACAACCACCTCCTAACACGGTTTTTCCACACGATCAACTCTTTCAAAACTCTGGCTGTCTCGGTCTGTTCATTGATTTTTTGCGAGGCTGTCTAGAAATCTCAAGTCTTAACTGCTTCTTCAGCTCATGTGCCACAGTTACCTCCTATGTGTCACACACTCCAGCCCCATCAGGTTTCTCAAACTCTAGTTTACCTAAACCATGGGCCACTAAAACTTCCTGTGCTCTGGAATGCACTGCACTTTCCTTCTCCACAGTGCAGCTTCCTACTCTAGTGAAGGCCAGGCAAAGCCCCTCCCCCACTCATTAGCAGTGAATAGATTCACAGATTCCCTGAGACACCATTGGCATTTTCTTCAAAGTTCTATCATGATTATAGTCCACATGGCAACTGGAGTCACACTGTCCTTCATGTTCCACAACCGCACATCTTAAGGAAAATTTAGAACCCACCCAAGATTTCTGCAATGCCTAGCAGATGAGAAGAAAGTGGTGCTTCTTCTTATGGACACTGTCACCTCTGACTGTCTCCCTTCACTGAGTTACTTTCAGCCCTGTGTCTTATGGCTATCTCTTATGGCTACAAAAGCTTCAACTCCCTGTTGTGATTTCCACTGAAAATTGTGTCAAACACCCTTCAAAATAGCCACAATGATCCCTTGCCCTCATATTCCTGGGACCAGAAAAATGCCCTTCCTATGAGTAATATGCTTCTAATCAACAGAATATGGCAAAACAGAAAGATATTGTTTGCAATTTGACTTAAAAGATTTTTACTTTTTTCCTGCTAGCTGACTACCTCACACTGGCCAGAGCCCTTTGTACCAAGGAAGTAAAAAGTCTCCAATCTGTAGCCAGCAAGGAAGGGACTGACACTTCCTGACCTGATACAGCCACTGCCTCCACAATCTATGTGAGTGACCTTAGATGCTGGTGCTTCCCCATGCAAGTCTTCAAATGACACCTTTATAGTTGTCTGGCTGCAGGTGACACAGGCCCAGCTCAATGTCAGATTTCCACGCCACAGGCCAGGTGATAAATGTGTCCTTATGCAACCATAGATAACACAAAAACATAACAAGGAAATAAACAGCCCATCAGATGTCTGTGTACACAAAAGGCTGTATTCATAGCACAGGGAGAGAGTCTTTAAAGTTACAGCAATCCTAAAAACACAAAATTAATACTCACTAGAAATCTAATAGGTAAGAATCCTTTAGTGACACCGCCACAGCAACCATTGAAGAACAGTAGCCATGGCCCTCCACTATCCCATGGCCATGGGCCTCAACAAGGGCCACAAGGCGACTAAGAATGTGAGCAAACTGAGGCACAGCTACCACTGCAGACACCTCACCAAACACACCAAGTTCCTGCAGGACATGATCTAGGAGGTGTGCGGCATGGAGCAGCTCAAGGTCTCCAAAGATGAACATGCCCTCAAGTTCATCAAGAAACAAAATCCATGCCAAGAGGAAGCATGAGGAGCCGAGTAACCTGCTGGCCGCCACAAGGAAGGCAGCTGCCAAGGACTGAGCCCCTCTGTAATAAAGCTTTGCAGAAAAAAAAAAAGAATCCTTTAGTGACTATGTTGTATTACTCAGACTCTCTTCTCTCATGCTTGTCTTCTTTCTCTTCCATGACATTTTTTATTACACATTAAATAAAAATCTCTCTCCCTCTGTTTCCCCTTCCCTCACTCCCCCCTCTCCACACACACAAAGTTCAACAGGGATCTGAATTGATCTGACCCTTGAAAAGTCCCAATTAGATTCAATGACAAAACATCAAGATTCTTCTTCCTACTGACCAAATAGCTCAGTGGATTAAAGCACCTGCAAGGAGGCACAGGGGCCAGGGGTTGGATCCCCAGGCCTACCATGCCAACCCCATCCCCGGGGCACACTGAGTTGGCAACTGAGACTGGGTATGGTGGTGCACGCCTGTAGTCTCAGCTCTTGGGAGGCTGTAAACAGGCATATGACTGAAGTCAGATGTAGTAATGAGACTCTGAACACCCTGTAGATCCTTCTCTAAAATACAGGAGAAAAAAAAGATTATTCTCCCTAAATACAGCCTACACCAGGGCAAGGGACTCTATATTTCCCCAAGAATACTGTATAATACAATTTACTATGATGTTTTATAATTGTTTATATGTCTGTCAACACGTACATAAACACATAAACATGTCTACCCCATTGGATCAAGTTCATCAAGAAAAGTAACTCAGTCTCATTCACCTTTATAGCCTCAGTGCATAGCTGGACGTTTATTAAACAGTATTCAGAAAATATTTGCTGACTGCGTATTTATTTGCATGCCATTACACTAAAAGATTTACATTTAAAATTAATTAGTAATGCTTTATGCATTCACAAGACAACTGCCATGGACTATAAGGAAATAAGGTCCTCAAGTTTTCAATAAGTGTAACTTCTTTAAGAAAAAACTATTGATTTGATAAATGCTATAGCCATAGCAGATGTGAGGTTCAAATGTATTAATTAGTCTTTTAAAACATATGATCCACATTACTAGATATTTTACAATTCACAACAGGGGTTGAGGGGGTGGTTTTTGTTAGACTCTCAGCTTACAATACAATTGCCCAGGAATTACAATTCTAGGAATTTTCATAAGAACACTGGCATCGTTCTCACAAGTGAAAAACTGAAAAGTCAAATATTTAGCTACAGAAACAAATAAATCACAGTACATTCACACATTAAATTACTAGTGG